>SJYC01113414.1:0-10114 GCA_006408675.1 Madoqua kirkii
AGACAGGGATCAAGACCATCCCCAAGAAAAAGAAATGCAAAAAAGCAAAATGGCTCTCTTAGAATGCCTTACAAATAGATGTCCAAAGAAAGGAAGTGAACAGCAAAGGGGAAAAGGAAAAATACACCCATTTGAATGCAAAATTCCAAAAGAATGGTGTGCTGTGGTTCATGGAGTCGCAAAGAGTCTACTTGACTGAGTGACTGAACTGGAACTGGAACTGAAGAGGCTTTCTAAATTAGAGGTATTTTTAATGCTAACTAAGTGGTTAGTGTATCTTTTTATTTCTTTATTTTTTCCTTTATTTTTCATCATTTTCTCAGTATGTGTGTTCAAGGAATGCTTCTACTTTCTAATAGACTTATTTATCTTCTTCTCTTTCTGTTTTCTGTAAACAGTCTGAAGTGAAATGAAAGTGACATAAAAGTCTTTCAGTTGTGTCCTACTCTTTGCAACCCCAGGCTATACAGCCATGGAATTCAGTTCAGTTCAATTCAGTTCAGTTCAGTCACTCAGTCATGTCCAACTCTTTGCAACCCCATGGACTGCAGCACTCCAGGCCTCCTTGTCCATCACCAACTCCTGGAGTTTACCCAAACTCATGTCCATTGAGTTGGTGATGCCATCCAGCCAATCTCATGCTCTGGAGTCCCCTTCTCCCACCCTTCAATTGTCCCCAGCATCAGGGTCTTCTCAGATGAGTCAGCTCTTTGCATTAGGTGGCCAAAGTGTTGGAGTTTCAGCTTCAACATCAGTCCTTCCAGTGAACGCTTAGGACTGATCTCCCTTAGCATGGACTGGTTGGGTCTCCTTGCTGTCCAAGGAACTCTCAAGAGTCTTCTCCAACACCAACAGTTCAAAAGCATCAATTCTTTGGTGCTCAGCCTTCTTTATTCAACTCTCACATCCATACATGACTACTGGAAAAACCATAGCCTTGACTAGACGGAGCTTTGTTGGCAAAGTAATGTCTCTGCTTTTTAATATCCTGTCTAGGTTGGTCATAGCTTTTCTTCAAAGGAGTAAGTGTCTTTTAATTTCATGGCTGCAGTCACCATCTGCAGTGAGTTTGGAGCCCAAGAAAATAAATTCAGCCACTGTTTCTCCATCTGTTTGCCATGATTTGATGGAATTGGATGCCATGATCTTAGTTTTCTGAATGTTGAGTTTTAAGCCAACTTTTCCACTCTCCTCTTTCACTTTTATCAAAAGCCTCTTTAGTTGAATTACCCAGGCCACAATTATGGAGTGGGTAGCTGTTGCCTTCTCCAGGGGATCTTCCCAACCCGGAGATCAAACCCAGGTCTCTTGTATTGCAGGTGGATTCTTTATCAGCTGAGCCACCAGGGATGCCTTAAAAACAGTCTTAAGTACTAGTGAACAGGGAAGCCCTATAAACAGTCTACCTACTAGTGAAAAATCCCTAAACTAACTATTTAAGCCAGATAGGGGAGAAAAGGAAACTTTAAATCCTCTAAATTACTAGTAATGTAGACTAATAATGAATCTAGTATTTTTGGTGATTAATGCAAGATAGGAAAAAAGAAAAAGGAAAGTCTGTTCAAGTCTCTCCATTAGTCAGTTTTATTTCAGCTGTTAATTGTTCTGCACCAAAATGACAGTGATACATCAATGAAACAGTGGATCTAGGGTTCTTAAAAATGTACTGAAAGGCATATTAAGCTTTCTTTTTTCAAACTTGCAAACAAGTTGACTCTCCTCTAAAGCAATCAGGAAGAAAATGCTTAGAAGTCAGGTAGAAGAAAACTATTTTTATGTTCAGAAACATTTTCATTTAAGAGAAGAAATACAGAAATAGCAAGATAGGTACAATGCTGTGATATCCAATCAATCTTTAAACTACTATGAATAGAATGATTCATTTCTTATAAGTTTTGTTTTATAAAACATGTTTCTTACCTTTTTCCTTTTTAGATTGTCAACCTGTTACTATCATCCTAGAAGGACCTGGGAACACATACTGATTGTGTGTTAAAATGAATTCTCTGGAAATTTATTTATTTATTATTATTTTTTTAATACTTTATTCTACTTTACAATACTGTATTGGTTTTGCCATACATTGATATGAATCAGCCACAGGTGAACACGATCTCCCAATGCCGAAGCCCCCTCCCACCCCACACCATCTCCCCGGATCATCCCATATACCAGCCCCAAGCATGTTCTCCTCAATTCTCTTGAGCAAATGAATCTTGAAATGGTTTTTTAAAAATGTACTGTCACAAATAAACATGAAGATGGCTTTTAAATTTAGTAATTGGTTGAATTCTACATGTTTTCAGCTGAAAGGCTTTAATGATTATTTTATCCAAGCCTCTGATTTTGGAAACTCATTGCGGTACATGATCTCTGTGCCATAAAGAGAAAAGTGTCCGGGTGGGCCCGGACTTCCTTTCTGTTCAAATACTTTCAAGATAACTAATCATTTAAAGTATTTTTCAATCACATAACTTCTTCCCTTTAAATTGAAGGGTTGTTTTGTGTATTTTTATCATTTGTATCCCTTGAAATTACTGGTGTTATACAATATATCACAGATAGTTAAGTTTAAATATCTATGTTTTGGTTCCCTGGTGTTGAATGCTGCTACCTTCAGCATTGACATAAATTAAAGAATATGTTACTCCTAAATTTTTTTTCCATGAAGAAGCTGTGTTCCTTGTTCTTAGTATTATACTTTGGTTGTGCTTGGCATGATTATGTGGAAAGAGTTCTTACATCACCCCATTTACTACTGAAGAGCAAAAACACCAGTGTGGCTCTCTTACTGTTTTTTAAGTAAACTACCGGCAAAATGTGGAACACGCTTCCTAGTAGTTTTTATGCTCTAGAATTGCATGAGTCGTGGGCTGTGATAGGATCTTCCTCAATCTGTTTTATTCTGACCATAGTGCAGCTTTTGCTTTTTGACTGTAAATGCCTCTATTATTTCAGCAGGTATTTAGACTTCAAATAATTGTTAAGTGAGTATTGTAATTGAGACAATCGACTCTTGGAACTGCAATAACAGTAGAAATCTTTTGCTCTTTAAATTCTGTGTAAAAGTAGTCCAAGCATTTTAAAGGAAAGCTCTCCATTTTAGAAAGAGAAATTTGGTTCAACAGTTTATTTAATGGAATAAAATTAAATAATGAGTCTTCATGCCACAACTTTAGCTTAAGTCTTCCAGCTTAAAAAGAAAATCAATTTATAGGAGAGATTATGTTCTTTTACTTAAAGACTACATGATTTATAACAATAATATGAGTGAATATTGAATGGTATTCCACCCATATTTAAACACCCAGACAGTGGCATGGAAGAGAATAAATGAAAAATATAATAGGGCAATTGCACTTATGGATATGATCTTTAAGTATTTATTCCTATCTCCCTCTTCGGCCATAGGCACACCTTCATCCATATCCCCCTCCACCAACCAAGGACATCTTCCTATAGACTGACAGCTATTTTAACTCCTTAAAGGAAGAGCAGTAGGGGTTCATAGTGAAAAAGTCTCATCTACATAGATTTCAGTGGATAAAAAGGGGGGCTTAACTTTAGAAGATCTGGTTGGAGCAGAACTGATGGGGTACTGGAATTAGCTCACTAATTTAGGAGACTCTTTCAGTAGTCTAAACTACAGAGATAGAAAGGGAGAACTGGAAATAGGATGAGACTGATAGTGCAGACTTGAGTTAAATCAATTGATTTTCCAGAAATGGTTCAGAGATGGAATTGTTAGGAGTTAAAGTCTGATTTTGCATGTTAGGTTAGAGAAAGAGGGCAGAGGTGATACCGTGATTTCTAATTGTGCAAGCATAGTGGAGTGTGATGCTATTTATTTTGATATTGCTTATTTCAGAGGAAGCACATCAGTGTATTGGTGTATGTGTGTGTGTGTGTGTGTGTGTGTGTGTGTGTGTTTGTGTACTGGGAGTTGTGGATCTGGATGATGCTCATTTAATTGGCTCTGAGTCATCTGTGTGAAGCCGACTCATAGTTTGTCCTGGGCTTCCTGGTAGCTCAGACTGAAAAAGAATCTGCCTGCAATGCAGGATACCGGGGTTTGTTCCCTGGGTTGGGAAAATCCTCTGGAGAAAGGAATGACACCCCACTCCAGTATTCTTGCCTGGAGAATCCCCAGGGACAGAGGAGACTGTTGGGCTACAGTCCAGGGGGTTGCAAAGAGTCAAATAGGACTGAGTGACTAACACTTTCACCTTTTTTAGGGATATTTTTTAAAAGTCAGGAGAAAGATTTTAACTAGAAAACAGATTTGGAAGTCGTCAGCATGAAGATGCAGATAAAAATCAGAGGAAGCCAGTATTATCCAGGATGAATAAACTGAATGTGAAAAGAGTTTCATAGACATTGTTAATCTGTAGAAGAGTCCAGCAAGTCAAGTCTGAAAAGGAGAAAGAAGGGAAATACAAAGAAGAGAAAACCATGAAACTGAGTGACAGGAAATTGGAGGGCAGAGAACATTCAAGGAGGGTAGAGATAATATCAAATAATGCACAAAATCTCAAAGAAGATAAAAGGGGTTTATTGACTTTAACATGAAACACTTTACTTTTCATTTCTCAATACAGATTTTGAGTAAATAGAGTGAATAAAGCAAAACGAGGGTAAACAGGTCTGAGGCAGAGAATATTCTTTTTTTCCCCCAGCATCTTATAAAAAATTTTTTTTCTGCCTTTGGTTTATTTAGTTTGCTTCTTTTTACTTGTTCACAATTGTTAATTTACTGGTGAGAATTTAAATGAATGAAATGCTCCCTAAGATCTGCTGTTCTTAGTAGATGTTTCTGAATGTGTTACAAAATAACCTACCCTATGTAACAAGACCATAAATATAAATGATTTTACACTTTGTGTATCTATTTTAGCTTAGCTAGATCATTGAGATAATATCCTCATCCTAAAAGAATAAAATAATAATAGTTTTCCAGCAGTAAAAACAAAGCCTTTCAGTTATCAAAGAATATAGCAGCAGTGATGCTTTTTTTTAAAGTGTGTGTGTTGACAGAATTCTATAAACTGTATTTATAATAGTTCGATGTGAATTATAGAATAAAAGTTCTTCTAAAATGAAGAAAATATAATTTTTGCCTTTACATCGCCCCCAGAGCCTCTGATTTCATCAATATAGAGTGGGGCCTGAGACTCTGAATTCTGCTCTGTAGGGATCCAGATCAAGCCAGGACGCAGAATGGGAACCTTTTACAGCACTGCCCTGAAGTGGGCCTTCTTGAATTTAATGCCTGTCTTAGCTAAACTTCTCTTGTCCTATAGTCATTAACCAGTATTAGTGGAAGAAGTTGGAAGGGGTTTTCTTTGGTGAGCCTTAAAGCAGCCTGTTTCTTTAAGTAGCAGACCTAATCCAAACTTACTAAATCTTAGAAATCTGTGCAGACTGTGTATTGTACTCTTAGCACTTACCTGTGTATTTTAGTATAGCAACATATATCTGTGTATTTTAGTGTAGCAACATATATCTGTGTATTTTAATATAGCATCCATTCCTTCTTTCCCCCTCTGTCTTTCCCACATAAAATCTTCTGTATCTTCTTTATTTACCCTGACACATGAAAAGAGGTTTACAGAAACCTCTTAATTGTCTTATATAGATGACTATGCTAAACTGAATGGTTAATTACATTAATGGTGTTTTACATTTTATTTTTCTGAATTATCTCATATTTCTTGGACTGGTCAAGGCCTCTTTTATCTTTTAATTAGTGGAAACAATTAAGTTTGTTTCTATTAAGTTATTTTAAATTTGAAGGACAGTAGTTTAGAATATTCATATGATAGGAGGGATTGGGGGCAGGAGGAAAAGGGGACAACAGAGGATGAGATGGCTGGATGGCATCACCGACTTGATGGGCATGAGTTTGAGTGAACTCTGGGAGATGGTGATGGACAGGGAGGCTTGGCATGCTGCAATTCATGGGGTCGCAAAGAGTCGGACACAACTGAGCGACTGAACTGAACTGAACTGATGGTGACACATAACTTATTGTATATTCTATTTCACAACTGCAGGCAAATCATGAGGTGGTTAATTTGGGAAGGAAAATTCAACATTCATAACCTAAGGATTTCCATATAGTATAATAAAATCACATATTCAGTCATATACCTGCTTATGTAGGATATTCTATACTTCCTGTTCCATACTATGATTTGCCCAAGTGTATTTTTTTGCATTACATTAGTGCTCTAGCTTTAGAGGTATATGATTTCTTTTTGAGTTGGTCATCCCTCTGTCATATTTTCGTATTTGCAGAATGATAATAATTTCTACAGTCATTAGTTACTTGATAAAAATTAAATTTAAGATAAAGCAGAGGCAGGATATATATCATACAAGTATTATGTAAACTCTACATTTAACATATATTAAGCCATCACAGTGGATAAGCAAAAATTAAACTCCTAGCCAGTGTGATTTTTAGCTAAATCTAAAAGTTTTCTTGCTTACTGCAAGTATAACTCAAGTTCAAATATACTGTCTGTTTACCAAAATGACAGATATGAAATGTACTTAGCATTATCTCTTGTCCAAAAACTTAAATAAATTGACTTAATAGTACTCAGTGTGTCAAATGCAAGCAGAGAACTGAGTCTGTCTTCTGTTAGGTACTTTTTGCACTTAAGTTTCCTGTGCTACTCAGTCACCAAAGGATTGCTGAAATGAATCAAATTCTATAATGTTTCAGCCAGCAGCATACCTCCTTTTTCCTCAGATGGTTTAATTCTTATTGTTATTTAATTTTAGCTGACCAAACAACCTGTAACTCAGATAATTTCTGGAGAAACATTTTGATCTATTATATTGCTGTGGAAGAGGTCTGAGTTTTATTTTCCCTAAATTTTATTGGCTCCTTTAATTCTGTTATACATAGGGTGGTAAATGATGTTTGTTATTTCTGGTAAGGTTTTGAAATCTCAGCCAGGTGAAACAAAGAATAGCTTTAAGACAGTCTGGAAAATGGAATCATTTTTGTAACCACAAGCTGCCTCTAGTTGCTTTATACTGCTGTCTTTACTTGCATCATCTGCTTTGACATTCACAACTGGAGGAAGTGAAATATCATGTCCAGTTTATAAAGGAGGAAACTAAAACCTTGGTGAATTTTATTTAACCAGGGTCACAATGCTAGAAAACTTTACTTGTGTATTGAACCCCAAACTATCTCACTCCAATTGCTGTTCTTTAACCACCAAGACATTTTTTTTCTTTAATAAAGCTTTCTGGAATTGCTTCTTCCAGCTAGGCATTCTTTTAGATGTTGAAATAAAAATATGAATAACTCAGTGTTGTTACTTTAGTTTCCTGTCTTGTTGGGGATACTGGAAACAAATGTCATATTAAAGGATTTATGTTTGAAACATATGGTATAATTCTTATGAGAAGTTTATGGATTACAATCATGAAGTCAACAACACACAATTATATAAAAACTTATTTATGTATGTGTTACTAGTATTTGTTTTATTTTTATTGTAAATATGTATTTTACTTATAAGAAAAATGAAATAAATACTATAGTGTATATTAATGTATTTATATATACTCAACTACTTCTTGCAGATTCATAAAATATATAGGAATGATTCTTATGGACCCCTGACCAACTTTTTAATTCAAAATTTGTAGTATCTTGTTAGTAGTCAATGCTATCCTCTACAAAGAATGCCATATAGATGTTTTCCTCACTAACAATGGTGTATTTGATTTCTCTCACATGCTATATTTCAGTGGCATGAACTTCTAAAATCATAGATTTTACCTAAGTAGTGAAAGGAATTAAAAGTTCTGGTGAGAGGACCTTGCTCTTTATCTATAACAAGAGAAGTAAAAACAAATGACTATCAGGGCCAACATGTGTGAACTGGACCAGTTGCAAGAAAATTGAAAGAACCAAAGAACTAGGGAGAATATTCTTTTAATAAAACAGTGTCAGTCAGTCAGAACACATACGCAAGTTGATTCAGGGAAAGGACCCTTGATAGGTAATCCCAGCTGGGAAAGAGTATAGTGCTCCTAAAGAGACTGATAATTGTAACCAGAGCAGCATTAGAAGTGTCTATGATGTAGGAGCTGGTGTGTTAATAAATGCTGGCTATCAACAGATATTGATGGTAAAATAGCATGACTGTATGGAGAGTCTCTGAGTTCAAATTCCGTAGCTCAGTGTCTTCCAAGTGATGTGGCCTTGAATATGTTGCTCACTGTTTTAGTTTTCTCTTGCTGCCATAATAAGTCAGCCACAAATTTAGTGACTTAACTCCCAAGTGCATAATCTCACAGTTCTGTGGGTCAGAAGTCTGATGTGGCCTCAGTGGGCTAAAATCAAGATGTGTTTAGCAGTGTGTTTCTTTCCAGAGGTTCTTGGAGGGAGTATTTCCTTGGCTTTTCCAGCTTCAAGAGGCTACCCACATGCATTCTTAGGCCTTTGTCGTTTACCTCTTCAGAAACGACAGCAGCAGGTTGGACCCTTCAACATGGCATCCCTCAAATTTCTTCTGAAGTTGCATGCCTCTCACTTTCATCTTCCTCTTTCACTTTTGAGAACTCTTTATGATTATATTGGGCCTACCTGAGTAATCCAGGGTACTTTCCCCATCTTAAAGCCAGCTGATTAGAAACCTGTAAGTCCTTTTGCAAGCTTAATTATATCTGCAACTTTAATTCTCCTTTCCCATACAACATCATATGCACAGTTTCTGGGGATTAGCATGTAGATATTTTCTGGGGCCATATTCTGTCTACAATACTCATCTTTTATTTTTAGTTCCTTCACTTATAAATGAGACTGTTGTGAAGATTAGCAATGAAAACAATAAATTGTGCTAAGTGCCTTATCCAATGACTGGTATATAGTGGTTAGTATTCAGTAAGTAGTATCTGCTGTTACTTCTTGTTTCCTTTCTGTATTTCAGAAATCAATCTTTATAGGTTTTCTCTGGTGATTAGAAGTTTCAGATGTGTTGCCTTCATACCAATAAGCATATAAAAGTGAAAGTCTTAGTCACTCAGTCATGTCCAACTCTCTGTGATCTCGTGGACTGGAGCCTGCCAGGCTCCTCTGTCCTTGCGATTCTCCAGGTGAGAATATTGGAGTGGGGTGCCGTTCTTATCTCCATGGGATCTTCCCGACAGGGACTGAACCGGGGTTTCCCACAGTGTGGGCAGATTCTTTACCATCGGAGCCACCAAGGAAGTCCAACTGCTAAGCATACAGAGAGGCTGAGATAAGTTAGAAATTTTGAGAGCTTAACAAATTAAATTGTTTATACTTAGAATCCTTTAAAACATCCTCTAATTCTCTATCCTATATCCTAATGCTTCCGTTCCATGAAACTACGTCAGTGTTTTCAAACTTGAGCAAGTGTCAGAATACCTGAAAAGTTTGGTAAACTTAGATTCTTGGGCCCAATCCACAGAGCAGGCTCTGTAGGACTAGAGAGATTAAATTTCAAATGTCCTAGGGGATATTGAATGCTGTTGATGTGGAACCACTGTCCTTTAAGAACGACTGTTCTTTGGCTTTCTTCCTGTGTTCAATTAAGTGTATCTCTGTGTTTTCTCTTTTGCTTTGGTTGTTAGCTCTTTAAATACTGATAAGACTTGGGTAGTGGTAGAAAGTGTAAATTTTTAATGTAAATGTATAAGCATTTTAAAAAAATCTCAGAATGCAAATATGGTCTCTAAAACATTGTATTTGAAGTGATGCAACTTATAACCACTGAGTAGTGGTTGGAGCTTAGATATAAAAAAATTAGCCAAGAAAGTCTATCTGAGTAGGATTCATATGAATTCTTTCCTTATTTCCCATCTTTTTTTCAGTCAGTTAAGCAGGCAGTTTTTCAATTGTGAAAATCATAAAACTGAATGGTTCTCCATCTAATTGTGTTACTGCTTCACAAATCAAGTACCTTTTTAATAATACTGTCTTGAAGTTAATAAACATAGTGCTATTATTTTGCAACATGACATTTATGCATGAAAAATAAAATGTTAAATTAATAATGTTGTTTGACACATCCTTGAAATTGTCCTTGAGTTATAGTACTATAAAATACCTAACAATTTGTGG
>SJYC01113419.1:0-14574 GCA_006408675.1 Madoqua kirkii
GATGGTTTCTGACTTAGGGTATTTCTGTAGATTTCTTCAAAAGTTGATATTTAAAAAAAATTTAGTTTAACCAGTTATCTTCACAATAATTATTTCTAGTGGTTAATTTCTAACTGAAAATTAAATGAAGGCCACATGAAAGATGAGAAGCATTTTCACTCATTATCTAAGATTGTGCTTTTGGCATCTGCTTTGATGTCAAAGGAAGTTACTCCATTGTAACTATAGAAACAGATTTACTATACAATAGATTACTATATAATATACTCTGGATTACAACCATTTCTACCTGCTTGTGAGTACTGATAAGGAATATATTTGGTGTGTTATAATGAACCCTAATTATACCAACTATTTAGCAACAGATTTCAGATGGTATCATCCTGTTTGGACAATCAGATTTGCATAGTAATTTGAACTCTCCTACACTTCTGAAAGTATTAACTCTTACTGATTTCACAGCAAATATTGAACAGGAACCTATGTTGATCCAGGGGCTGAGATAATTATGATATAGAATTAATATAAATAATAGCCCATAGAGTTAGAGTTATAAGAGCTGGAGAAGACCTATAAAATCTAGAAATTGAATGAGTAAAATGGAGTTAAAGGAATGGTGAGTGACCAAGTGAGAAATCAGACAACTCTAAATCCTAAAATAAAACAAAGGAAGCACAGTGATGGTCCAACAGTTAGGAAACTGTTGGGCATGGCCAAAGGACTGGAAAATGTTATGAAAGGGCCACTATGCTGAACACCAGTGCAGAGTTTTTTAAATCCCATTATTCAGACAACACATAAAGTTATTATAGTCTTCTATAAGGTAAATATTTCAGGTGGTGGTATCCTAACATTTTTTTTTTAATTTTTGAGATCTTAAAAATGATTTGAAGTCATTACTGGATATAGCATAAGTTCTTGGCATGGGAGAAGAGGTTAGAATCAAAGCATTGAAATAGGAAAATAAAGTAAAATGAAAATTTTACTTACTTTACCCTTTCACTTAAATCAGGAACAATAAATATGTAATACAGGAAACCTCTAACCCCACCCTCTAACTATGGCAGTCTTTAATTGATCAGAGGTTTGTTTGTTTGTTTCCATTAAACTTGGATGCTTTTCAACCCAACTGTTGATCCACTTTTGTGGCTCAGCCTGGGTCAAAATGAGTTGAGATCTAGTTAAAGGACTAAACATTCAACAGACAACAAGAAACAGAAAAACAAAAAACTGAATAAAAAAACCTGGCTTAAATCAATAGTACAGTATTATTATAGATCAGCAGGCCAGATATAGGACTGAATAGTACAGAACTACCAAAATAACAGTCTTGTTAATGCCAAGCCTTGTGTATGTTGGCAACAGATGCACATGCTAAGTTGCTTCAGGCATCTCTGTGCAATCCTGTAGACTGTAGCCCACCAGGCTCCTCTGTCCATTGGATTCTCTAGGCAAGAATTACTGGAGTGGGTTATCATGCCTTCCTTCAGAGGATCTTCCCGATCCAGGGATTTTTTTAATGTCAAGCCTTGTGTATGGTGGCAAGAGATGCCCAGATATGCCCAGATATCCTGGTGTTTAAATAACAGAGGACCATTTGGCTGTCTTTGGTGGCTCAGATTGTAAAGAATCTGCCTGAAATGCAGGAAACCTGGGCTCAGTCCCTGGGTAGGGAAGATCTTCTGGAGAAGGAAATGGCAACCCAGTCTGGTATCCTTGCCTGGAGAATTTCATGAACAGAGGAGGCTGGTGGGGTACAGTTCATGGGTTTGCAAAGAATCAGACATGAGTAATCAACTAACACTGATATATGTTTGCATCCATTAAATATGCTAGAGTTTCTTCTTGTTCTGGATTCTAAGATTTTAAAAATATTGTTCTGGATCCTAAGATTTTAAAAATTTCTGCTCTATTTTACCCACTGATCTTCAAGTTAATGATAGGAACAGTCTTAAAAAGACCTTTTATGAATGACACGATGGAGATCAAATGAAATTCCTCAAAAGTAAGCAAACTATATCTATCAAAACTTGAGAATTTATTATTGTTGATAGAATCAATACTCTGTATTTAATGACTCACATTTAGTTCAGTTCAGTTCAGTTGCTTAGTGGTGTCCAATTCTTTGCAACCCCATGAATCACAGCACGCCAGGCCTCCCTATCCATCACCAACTCCCGGAGTTTACACAAACTCAAGTCCATCGAGTCAGTGATGCCATCCAGCCATCTCATCCTTTGTCGTCCCCTTCTCCTCCTGCCCTCAATCCCTCCCAGCATCAGAATCTTTTCCAATGAGTCAACTCTTCGCATGAGGTGGCCAAAGGACTGAAGTTTCAGTAACCTACGTCTAAAGATGCTGCTTGCTCTGTGTATAAAACTTTACCCAGCTTCCACCTCTCCCGAGTATGTGATTCCTATAGCATTCAATTTAAAACTATACTTCCCCCACAGAGCTGTTTCCCATTTGTCCAAGTAACATTGGTTTGGTGGTTTACTCACTAGGTTGTGTCTGACTCTTGTGACCCCGTGGACTGTAGCCTGCCAGGATTCTCTGTCCAGGGGATTCTCTAGCAAGAGTTTTAGAGTGGGTTTCCATTTCCTTCTCCAGAGGATCTTCCTGACACAGGGGCCAAATCCAGGTCTCCTGCATTGCAAACGGATTCTTTAATAACTGAGCCATAAGGAAAGCCCAAGTAGCACTAGGTGCCAATTATCCAGGAACCTCTACAATTCTACAAATCTTATTTTGATAGCATTTTTCATGTGTTCTGAGTTTATTTTTGGTGTACTTTCCTTACCACAATGAGCCCTGAGATCCTTAAGCATATAACCTATTTCTATGAGATACTTTTAATAATAACTGGTAATATATAACAAACAAAACTAATGCACACCAGGACCCAGAGATCCCATAGAGACCGAAACAGAACTGTGTTTGTGTGTCTCCTGTGGAGGTACTGAGCAATGGACTGCTGCAGGGTCAGCGGCTCTGGGTGCAGAAGACCTGGGTATGGCAGAAACCCTCTTGGAGGAAGTTACCCTTAACCCTACCATAGGGCCACCAGAGCTTACACAGGGCTGGGGAGACAGCCTCCAAGAATCTTGGAGGGCACAGACACAAATTTGTGCACACCAGGACCCAAGAGAAAGGAGCAGTGATCCCACAAGAGACTGACCCAGACTTGCCCATGAGTGTCCAGGAGTCTCTGGCAGAGGCATGTGTTGGCAGTGGCCTGCTGGCAGGGTCAAGGGCACTGAGTGAAGGAGTGTATGCATGAGATCTTTTGAAGGAGGTCACCATTATCTTCATCCCTGGTGGCTCAGAGGTTAAAGCATCTGCCTCCAATGTGGGAGACTCGGGTTCAATCCCTGGGTCAGGAAGATCCCTGGAGAAGGAAATGGAAACCCACTCCAGTATCTTGCCTGGAGAATCCCATGGATGGAGAGGCTTGTTAGACTATAGTCCACAGGATCTCAAAGAGTCTGACATGATTGAGCAACTTCACATCACTTCACCATTATCTTCATCACTATACCATAGTTTGCCCTCAGGCCACAAAACAGGGAGGGAACACAGCTCCACCAATCAATAAAAAATTGGATTAAAGATTAACTGAGCATGGCCCCTCCCATCAGAATAAGACCCAGGTTCCCCTCTAGTCAGTCTCTTCCATCTGGAAGTATCTATAACCCTCTTATCCTTATCCATCAGCCCAGAGACAGAATGGAAACCACAATCATGGAGAACTAACCAAACTGATCACATGGACCACAGCCTTGTCTAAGTCAATAAAACTATAAGCCATGCCATGTATGGCCACCCAAGATGGATGGGTCATGGTGGAGAATTCTGACGAAATGTGGTCCACTAGAGAATGCAATGGCAAGTCACTTCAGTATTCTTGCCTTGAGAACCCCAAGAACTGTTCAGTTCAGTTCAGTTTAGTCGCTCAGTCATGTCCAACTCTGCAACCCCATGAACTGCAGCACACCAGGCCTCCCTGCCCATCACCAACTCCTGGAGTTCACTCAGACACATATCCATCGAGTCAGTGATACCATCCAGCCATCTCATCCTCTGTTGTCCCCTTCTCCTCCTGCCCCCAATCCCTCCCAGCATCAGAGACTTTTCCAATGAGTCAACTCCTCACATGAGGTGGCCAAAGTACTGGAGTTTTAGCTTCAGCATCATTCCTTCCAAAGAAATTACAGGGCTGATTTCCTTCAGAATGGACTGGTTGGATCTCCTTGCAGTCCAAGGGACTCTCAAGAGTCTACTCCAACACCACAGCTCAAAAGCATCAGTTCTTTGGTGCTCTGCCTTCTTCACAGTCCAACTTTCACATCCATACATGACCACTGGAAAAACCATAGTTTGCTATGACCAGTTTTTCCAGTGAATAGACAGACCTTTGTTGGCAAAGTAATGTCTCTGCTTTTCAATATGCTATCTAGGTTGGTCATAACTTTCCTTCCAAGGAGTAAGCATCTTTTAATTTCATGGCTGCAGTTACCATCTGCAGTGATTTTGGAGCCCCCCAAAATAAAGTCTGACACTGTTTGCACTGTTCTCCATCTATTTGCCATGAAGTGATGAGACCAGATGCCATAATCATCATTTTCTGAACGTTGAGCTTTAAGCCAATTTTTTCACTCACCTCTTTCACTTTCATCAAGAGGCTTTTTAGTTCCTCTTCACTTTCTGCCATAAGGGTGGTGTCATCTGCATATCTGAGGCTATTGATATTTCTCCCAGCAATCTTGATTCCAGCTTGTGTTTCTTTCAGTCCAGCGTTTCTCATGATGTAAACTGCATAGCAGTTAAATAACCAGGGTGATAATATAAAGCATTGACTTACTCCTTTTCCTATTTGGAACCAGTTTGTTGTTCCATGTCCAGTTCTAACTGTTGCTTCCTGACCTGCATACAGATTTCTCAAGAAGCAGGTCAGGTGGTCTGGTATTTCCATCTGTTTCAGAATTTCCCACAGTTTATTGTGATCCACACAGTCAAAGGCTTTGGCATAGTCAATAAAGCAGAAATAGATGTTTTTCTGGAACTCTCTTGCTTTTTCCATGATCCAGCGGATTTTGGCAATTTCATCTCTGGTTCCTCTGTATTTTCTAAAAGCAGCTTGAACGTCTGGAAGTTCACGGTTGACATATTGCTGAAGCCTGGCTTGGAGAATTTTGAGCATTACTTTATTAACGTGTGAGATGAGTGCAATTGTGCAGTAGTTTGAGCATTCTTTGGCATTGCCTTTCTTTGGGATTGGAATGAAAACTGACCTTTTCCAATCCTGTGACCACTGCTGAGTTCTCCAAATTTGTTAGCATATTGAGTGCAGCACTTTTACAGCATCATCTTTCAGAATTTGAAGTAGCTTAGCTGGAGTTTCGTCACCTCCACTAGGTTTGTTTGTAGTGATGCTTTCTATGGCCCACTTGACTTCATATTCCAGGATGTTTGGCTCTAGGTGAGTGAACATATCATAGTGATTATTTGGTTTATGGGGATCCTTTTTGCATAATTCTTCTGTGTATTCTTGCCACCTCTTCTTAATATCTTCTGCTTCTGTTACGTCCATACCATTTCTGTCCTTTTTTGTGCCCATTTTTGAATGAAAAATTCCCTTGGTATCTCTAAGTTTTTGAAGAGATATTTAGTTTTTCTCATTCTATTGCTTTCCTCTATCTTTGCACTGATCACCGAGGAAGGCTTTGTTATCTCTTCTTGCTATTCTTTGGAACTCTGTATTCAAATGGATATATATTTTCTTTTCTCCTTTGTTTTCCCTTCTCTTCTTTTCATAGCTGTTTGTATGGCCTCCTAAGACAGCCATTTTTACTTTCTGTATTTCTCTTTTTCAGAGGAATAGTCTTGATCGCTGCCTCCTGTACAATGTCAGGAGCCTCCATCCATAGTACTTCAGGCACTCTATGAGAAGCTATTTGTCCCTTCCACTATATAGTTGTAAGAGATTTGATTTAGACCATATCTGAATGGTCTAGGTGGCTTTCCCTACTTCCTTCAGTTAGAGTTTGAATTTGGCTTAAGGCTTCCTGGAAAATCCTGTGGCCAGAGAAGCCTGCTGGGCTGAGCTGCTGTCTGGGGCTGCTGCCCAGAGTCAGACACAACTGAAGTGACTTGACTTAGCATAGCATGGCATAGGAGTTCATGATCTGAGCCACAGTCACCTCCCAGTCTTATTTTTGCTGACTGTATAGAGCTTCTCCATTTTGGTTGCAAAGAATATAATCAATCTGATTTCTGCATTGACCCTCTGGTGATGTCCACGTGTAGAGTCTTCTCTTGTTTTGTTGGAAGAGGGTGTTTGGTATGACCAGTGTGTTCTCTTGGCAAAATTCTGTTAGCCTTGCCCTGCTTCATTCTGTACTCCAAGGCCAATTTTTCTGATTATTCCAGGTATCTCTTGACTTCCTACTTTTGTATTGTAGTCTCCTATAAAGAAAACATCTACTTTGGATGTTAGCTTTAGAAGTTATTGTAGGTCTTCACAGAACCATTCAATCTCAGTTTCTTCAGCATTATTGATTAGGTTATAGACTGGAGTGGCATCTGTGTGGTGTTGGAGTGACTGTGAGGAGATATTTCACTTCCAAGGCAGAAAAGCCCTAGCAAGGTGGTAGAATGGGCAAAGTCACATTTAGACTCAAACCCCATACCTGCCAGAGATTCTCAGAAAGCTCAAACTTACCTTGTGCACACCGAGACCCCACAGAGGCTGAGACAGAGCTGTGTCTGGGTGTCTATTGAGATTGTATGGGTCCGCAGTGGGCTGCTGCAGGGGGAGGCGTTCTGAGTGCAGTAGACCTGTGTATGGCATAAGCACTCTTGGAGGAGGTCAGCATTAACCCACCATAGAGCCGACAGAACTTACACAGGACTGGGGAAACAGACTCAGCAAGGGCACAAACAGAAACTTGTGTGCATCAGGACCCAGGAGAAATGAGCAGTGATCCCACAAGAGACTGACCCAGGCTTGCCTGTGAGTGTCCACTAGAGAAGGGAATGGCAAACCAGTTCAGTATTCTTGCCTTGAGAACCCCATGAACAGTATGAAAAAGCAAAAAGATAGGAGACTGAATGATGAACTCCCCAGCATAGGTACCCAGTATGCTACTGGATATCAGTGGAGAACTAACTGTGGAAAGAATGAAGAGATGGAGCCAAACAAAAACAACAGTCAGTTGTGGGTGTGACTGGTGATGGAACTAAAGTCTGGTGCTGTAAAGAGCACTAGTGCTTAGGAACCTGGAATGTTAGGTGCACAAATCAAGTGAATCAGAAGTGGTCAAACAGGAGATGGCAAGAGTGAGCATCACCATTTTAGGAATCAGTGAACTAAAATGGACTAGAATGGGTGAATTTAACTCAGATGACCATTATATCTACATTATGAGCAGGAATTCCTTTGAAGAATTGAAGTAGCCATCATAGTCAACAAAAGAGTCCAAAATGCAGTACATGGATGCAATCTCAAAAATGACAGAATGATCTCTGTTTGTTTCCAAGGCAAACCATTTAATATCACAGTAATCCAAGTATATGCCCCAACCAGTAATGCTGAAGAAGCTGAAATTGAATGGTTCTATGAAGACCTACAGGACCTTCTAGATGTACTTTTCATTAAGGAAGATGGGATGCAAAAGTAGGAAGTCAAGAGATACCTGCAGTAACAGTGACATTTGGCCTTGGAATACAAAACAAAGCAGGTCAAAGGCTAACAGAGTTTTGTGAAGTGAACACACTGGTTATAGCAAACACCCTCTTCCAACAACACAAGAGAAGACTCTACACATAGGCACCACAAACTTGTCAATGTAGAAATTAGATTGATTAAATTCATTGCAACCAGAGATGGAGAAGCTCTATACAATCAGCAAAAACAAAACCAGGAGCTGACTGTGTTTCAGATTATGAACTCCTTATTGCCAAATTCAGACTTAAATTGAAGAAAGTAGGGAAAACCACTAGACCATTCAGTTATGACCTAAGTCAAATCCCTTATGATAATACAGTGGAAGTGGCACAAAGATTCAAGGGATTAGATCTGATAGAGTGTGTGAAAAATCTTGGATGGAGATTTGTGACATTGTACAGAAGGCAGAGATCAAGACCATGCCCAAGAAAAGAAACACGAAAAGGCAAAATGGTTGTCTGAGGAGGCAAATAGCTGAGAAAGAAGAGAAGCTAAAGACAAAGGAGGAAAGTTAATATATACCCATCTGAATGCAGAGTTCCAAAGAATAGCAAGGAGAGATAACAAAGCACTCCTCAGTGATCTATGCAAAGAAATGTATGAAAACAATAGAATGAGAAAGACTAGAGATATCCTCAAGAAAATTAGAGATACCAAGGGAACATTTCATGCAAAGATGGGCACAATAAAGGACACGAGTGGCATGGACCTAATGGAAGAAGAAGATATTGAAAAGAGGTGGTAAGAATACATAGCAGAATTGTGCAAAAAGATCCTCATGACCCAGATAACCCTGATGATGTGATCACTCACCTAGAGTCAGATCTTGGAACGCGAAGTCAAGTGGGCCTTAGGAAGCATCAGTAAGCACAAAGCTAGTGGAGGTGATGGAATTCCAGCTAAGGTATTTCACGGTGACTGCAGCCATGAAATTAAAAGGTGCTTGCTCTTTGGAAGAAAAGCTATGGCCAAACTAGACAGCATATTAAAAAGCAGTCATTACTTTGCCAACAAAGAACCGTCTAGTCAAACCTATGTTTTTT
Organism: Madoqua kirkii; assembly: GCA_006408675.1. NCBI lineage: Eukaryota > Metazoa > Chordata > Mammalia > Artiodactyla > Bovidae > Madoqua > Madoqua kirkii. The sequence continues at coordinate 8,770 of SJYC01113419.1, forward strand.
CCGGTAGTTGTGTATGGATGTGAGAATTGAACTATAGAGAAAGCTGAGTGAAAAAGAAATGACACTTTTGAACTGTAGTGTTGAAGAAGACTCTTGAGAGTCCCCTGGACTACAAGGAGATCCATCCTAAAGGAGATCAGTCCTGAACGTTCATTGGAAGAATTGGTGCTGAAGTTGAAACTCCAATACTTTGGTCACCTGATAGGAAGAACTGACTCACTGAAAAGACCCTGATGCTGGGAAAGATTGAAGGTGGGAAGAAAACTGGATGCAGATGATGTGATGGTTGGATGACATCATCAACTTAATGAACTGGGTTTTAGCATGCTCTAGGAGTTGCTGATGGACAGTGAAGCTTGGCATGCTGCAGTCCACAGAGTCACAAAGAGTTGGGCACAACTGAAAGACTGAACTGAACTGAATATATAACAAATGGAAGCAAAAGGCATCAAGAAAGGAGAGCTGAGAGATATAGAGTGGTATTTAATAAACAGAAATCTCAGACATACTAAGCACACAGCAGATCACTTGACTCTCCAAGTCATATCAATAGTGTTCCTCCCTCATATATTTTTGGCCCCCCAAATGGCACAATCTTTCATTCATTTGTGTAGATCTGGATTATTATAACTAGGAGTCTATCTCTATTTTTGATGCTTGAGTGATGATCAACTTTCTCCTTTTCCATTGCATCCCACTTCTGAGCAACCTGATAAGAAACCCCAACTGTTCCCTCTTTGGCATAACCAAGAGATTTGCACTACATGTGAGACTTCTTTCTCCAACCCCATTCTGTGTGTGTCTTGGTTGACCAGCCATGTCCTACTATCTGTGATCCGATTGACTGTAGCCCACTAGGCTTCTCTGTCCAGGGGATTCTCCAGGAGTAGGCAGACATATTAGAGAATACTGGAGTAGGTAGACATTCCTTTCTCCAGGGGACCTTCCTGATTCAGGAATCAAACTTGGTCTCCCACATCACAGGCAGATTCTTCACTGCTTGAGCCACCAGGGAAGACCAACAAGAGCCTACCTGCAATAAAATCCTAAGCCAGTCTCTTTTCCTGGAGTTCTCAAGACATATTGGACTTGCTTGAGAGGCCCACCCTACTCTTGCTAGTGTCCTCAATTACATGAGTAAGGAAATGGTTCCTATTTTCTAAGTATGTATCTGGCATTACCAGTTGGGATAATTTTGAGTGCTGTTCCTTCCTGATTTAGAGATTGGTGGTGGTTTAGTTGCTTAGTTGTGTTTGACTCTCGTGATCCTGTGAATTATAGCCTACCAGGCTCCTCTGTCCATGGGATTCTCCTGGCAAGAATACTGGAGTGGGTTGCCATTTCCTTCTCCAGGGAATCTTCTGGACCCAGGGATTGAACCCAGGTTTCCTGCATTGATTGCAGGCAGACTCATTACCAGCTGAGCTACCAGAGAAGCTTTAGAGATTGACTACAATGATTTTACAAATTGTCTTTAATCCCCTTTTAATTCATATACCTACTTAAATCTTTTGCCTACATCTATCCATTATACCTTCAAATTTATATCCCTAATCTGTCCCCTTTTTACTGTCTCTCAAGTTCAACCCACCACTATAACTCACAGAGCGTTTATCACAGTTCTTCCAATTTGCCTCTCGGGAGTTCATTTGTCACACAGTCATCACAGAAAAGTTAAAACAGATATCTGTTGGAGTCTCAAAGCATTAGCATAAAACCCTACTGATTTATCCTGAGTGAAGCAAGCCTTGCCCTCTGATCTGACCTCCATATTCTCCTACTCCCCACCTTCCACCGGATTTGCTTCAGTCCCACTGTTCTTACTGCTCCTCACACATCCATCTTATTCTCGCCTCAGGAGCTTTTCAGAAGCTTCCTTGACCCTGAGTGTTCAGATAAGGGTTCTTTAGACAAAGAGAAACAAGTATATATATTATGTGTACCCACAGTAGATTGTGCAATTTGCTTTACTTAGTATACTGATTCCAATGCTAATCTCTTCTGAAAATACCGTCATATAGACTCAGAATAAAGTTTAATCACATATTTCATCACTTGTGACCCAGTCAGGTTTGACACATAAAATTAACCATAATATAACTGTTATCTAAACTATTCATCACCAATTTTATCACATTCCATCCTTTATCCTGCTTTATTGTATATCTCATCTATTAGTTCCTTTAAATTGCTTTACATTTTATTTTTTACTTTGTTAAATATATTTCCTAGGAGAATATATACTGCCAAGGGACACAGACTTCATCAGTATTCAGCACTGGACTAGATCCAGTACCCTGAACAGTGTCTAGTTCATAGTATACACTCAATAGTGTATTTCTTGATTTAATGAATAAATTAACAAATGTATTATTTTATCTATAAGCACCTCTATGTATCACAGATACGCACACAAATAAACACAAAAAGCAAGAAAAAAGTAGGTAATGAGATGGAATAAAAGAGGAAAACACCTGAATCAAACCTTAAAATGTAAAAATTACAATCAGCAAGCTTTAGAGAACAGTATCAAACCAATGTATAGATAATTGCACAGCTTTAGCCTCAGCAGATTCATAGTAAGTCTTCCCTCGATCATTAGTGCTAAAAGAATACAGTTTCAGGATAAGGCATTGGCTTGTGCTTATGCTTTTGCTCTAGTCTCTGCATAATTGAGATGCCAAGTTACTGCACAGAATTTTCTTCTGTTCCATCTTATATCCAAATAATCCATTTATGAAAATTTTTTTAAATTTTTCATTAAAGTATTCACATATTTAGTCACATAAAGAAGCCTCTGACATTCTTTCACCTCACACTAACCCTAAGAAACTGGATGAGGTCTAACCTAAGAATACAGGCAGGCTAGTGTCAGGCTAGTCACCTATGGTAGACTCCTTATGCTCCTGGAAGGAGAAAGAAAACTTAAGGGAATATGCAGGAGAAAGGTTAGGACTCTGGAAAGGAGCTTTACTAGATTGTTCCCAGGAAGTAAGAAGTGAGCAGGTATCAAATGCATAGCTAGAAAAGAAGGAAGTTGATCTCTTACGTGAGGGTTAGGGTTTTAGTCAGAGCGAAGCCATGTACTCAAAGTAGATTACCTAAACAGAGAAAGGTTTCTAGTCAACACAAACACTTGAATACTTGAACAATATAAGATTGGTAAAGTTATGATTCTCATGTATGTTTCTTCTAGTTTTGTACTTAGAAACTTCACTTAGAAAACTCTGGCCAGAATCAACAATGCTTAAGAAGAATAAAAACAGATTACTTTTGTCTTTTCTCAGATCAAATTTTACAGCAAAAGACCATTCCTAGTGATTCTTCGAATTCTTATTAGCAAGGAAATGTGGTAATAGTGACTGTTTTTAAGGATGAAACTTGAGTATAAGGTAAAAGACAGCTGAAAATCCCTATAAAATGTTATGGTTAAAAACATAAGCTTGGACATCATGCAGCACAGCATTCAAATTCTGCTTCTCTCATTTATTGTAAGATATGGAAAGATGATTTCACTTAGCAACCTCAGTTTCTTCAAGTGCAGAATAATTCTAACACATCACACCTCATTAAGTTCAGTTCAGTTCAGTTGCTCAGTCATGTCTGACTCTTTGTGACCCCATGAATCGCAGCACACCAGGCCTCCCTGTTCATCATCATCTTCTGGAGTTCACTCAGACACATGTCCATCGAGTCAGTGATGCCATCCAGCCATCTCATCCTCAGTCGTCCCCTTCTCCTCCTGCCCCCAACCCCTCCCAGCATCAGAGGCTTTTCCAATGAGTCTGCTCTTCATATGAGGTGGCCGAAGTACTGGAGTTTCAGCTTTAGCATCATTCCTTCCAAAGAAATCCCAGGGCTGATTTCCTTCAGAATGGACTGGTTGGATCTCCTTGCAGTCCAAGGGACTCTCAAGAGTCTTCTCCAACACCAGGGTTCAAAAGCATAAATTCTTTGGCACTTAGCCTTCTTCACAGTCCAACTCTCACATCCATACATGACCACTGGAAAAACCATATTTAGTCGGCAAAGTAATGTCTCTGATTTTGAATATACTATCTAGGTTTATCATAACTTCTTCCAAGGAGTAAGCGTCTTTTAATTTCATGGCTGCAGTCACCATCTGCAGTGATTTTGGAGCCCCCCAAAATAAAGTCTGACACTGTTTCCACTGTTTCCCCATCTATTTCCCATGAAGTGATGGGACCAGATGCCATGATCTTGGTTTTCTGAATGTTGAGCTTTAAGCCAACTTTTTCACTCTCCTTTTTCACTTTCATCAAGAGGCTTTTTATCTCCTCTTTACTTTCTGCCATAAGGGTGGTGTCATCTACATATATGAGGTTATTGATGTCTCTCTGGGCAATCTCGATTCCAGTTTGTGTTTCTTCCAGTCCAGCGTTTCTCATGATATACTCTGCATTATAATTTAAGTAAGCAGGGTGACAATATACAGCCTTGACATACTCCTTTTCCTATTTGGAACCAGCCTATTGTTCAATGTCCAGTTCTAACTGTTGCTTCCTGACCTGCATATAGGTTTCTCAAAAGCCGGCGCACTAAGCGCAGCCGAGAGGAGCTACCCCATGTTCGAGGTCAGGGGCAGCAGCCTAGAGTGCCAGGCTGCAACGGCGCATGAAAGCTGAGAGGAGCTAACCTGCGTCCGAGGTCAGTGGCGGCCGTGAGGAGATGGTAAGAGCTATGTCACAGGAAGTCATTTCTATATCATTGATTAATATAAAAATGTACTATCTCTTCTAAAATTTTACTGTCACAAAAGACTATATATTACGTTTTGTGAATGTTTCACTTCCATGCACATATATGCCAATAAACCATACTTTAACATAGTTGTAATTCTTATTTGCATATAGATATTTACCAGCAGTATATATTCAGAAATGCCCATAAGTACACACTATATTACATGACCAAATACCTTTACTAAAATGATGAAAAAAAGCAGATTTTTTTTTTAAGTTATTTTTCTTGGCAGTCTCAATTTCCTTTGTTTGCTTTATTTTGTTTAAGGCCTATGTCTATCTTCAATAGACCTCACTGCCTGAATGTCTTTAAGGTTGCTACTTGGCAGGATTCTTTCATAACCACAGTAGAAGAATAGGTTAATTTCACTTTATTCAAAACTTGAATCAATAATTTTTAATGTCTTATACATGATTATTATATTCTAGCCAAAGAGAAAAAGAGACAGATCTATATAGTAAATTTTAATGAAGTTATAATGGCTATATATACTGTACTGCTTCCCACAAATTTATTTTCAGACATATGGATATAAAGTCAGCTAAAGCTTAAAGGTGCAACTGTCAGAAGATAGGTTAAAAAAAGTGAACAAAGCTAAAAGAAGTAGTTCTTTTTGTTGCCATTGTTTCCATGGACAAGATTCAAGAAAACAAAGAAATCCAAGCCAGGCACTGACTGCCATCTAAGCATTCAATTAAAATTGTTTGCCATGGTATGAACTTATCAACAAAGCCGCTGATGAGAAAAAATGCTTAGCTTCAACCATCTGCTCCTTTGTGGGGGAGGGGGCACATCCTCAATCAATAAGTTGTTTTCTTTGATCCACGGCCTGTTTTCCTGAGTTATCACAGGAATCAAGCCAGGCTTCAATTTCAACTCACTTTCTGTTTAAGTTTCTGATATTCTAGTATATTTCATTTTAACCTGCTTATGTTGGTTGACTTAGGAAGTATTTCCTCAAGTATTATAATATTAAAGTATTTATTGATGATATTCTAATAAATGTAAATGTTATAATTAGCAATCCTCTTCTAACCTTAG
>SJYC01113423.1:0-12150 GCA_006408675.1 Madoqua kirkii
GTTTTGAAGCCAATAATCTGCTTTGCTGGATGCCTGATGTCCTCTGCCAGCCTTCAGAAGTTGTTTTGTGGAGTTTATTCTGTGTTGAAGTGTTCTTTTGATGAAGTAGTGAGGGAGAAAGTGTCCTCCCCGTCCTATTCCGCCGCCATCTTTTTTCTGGTTCCTAAAAGTTATTATATATTTATCCACTTCTATAACCGTGTATGAGACAAATCACATGTTTGAAAGAACACATTTTGAATAAGTGAAATAGAGATCAAGTGTATATCTGTTTCAGGATTTTACATTGGGACTTCTCATCTGTAATACCTGAGAGGACCATATAATCAACTAGCAGTTCTCTGAAAGCTCCTGTAGAAGTAAATATATGTCCTAGAAATAACTCTTCCTCTTTTTTCAAAGGCGAGTTTCAAAATATCAAATTAGAAGTCTTGACCTGTACCTTTTGCCAATGTCAGACAACTACCATCATTTTTGTGTGCTGTGATCAGTAATTTATTTTCTGACTGCAAAAGTTAGGAGTGCTGATAATTAAAAATTGAAAATATTGATGTTGTAAAGGGAAGAAATTTCTAGTTTTGCCTCTGGGTATGGGATTACAATGAGCTATTGACATGAAACAAATCATTAAGCAGCATCATGAAAGACATAACCTTGAGCATTTCCCTTAAAGTCTGAGATTTTTCTCCTATAAAATTACACTGACTTGAGGGACTGGTTTCCCAGGATACAAAAAGGCCTTAATCCTCTAGGGCATTTATTCCTACACTTCTATGTGTCCAGTAGGAATTTCTCCAATTGTCTAGCCCACAATATCCACAGAACATAGACACATTTCATTCTGCTATTACCTCTGTAACTGAAATAAGCAAAGCTACTTTTGGTTTTCCATATTTAGCAGCCAAACTAAACTTTAAAAGCCCTTCAGGAGAATTTTGCCAACTACTTTTCCTTCAAGCCTTAACAGTCACATCATCTACTTGATTCATAAATTTTATCTCTTCACTGAGAGTCTGTCCCTGATGCTTCAGCACTTTTATTGCCTTGAAAAGATAGGTTACCTCTCAGAGCCGTCATGAGAACATAGCTTGAATATTTTTTCTTTTTTAAAAAAACAAAATTATATCACAAAATAATTTGAACTTCAGTGAGTTATAGCAAAACTCCAAATGTCTTTTATAGTGTATTTTCTCATTTTTGCTTCCATTTTGACCTAGAAGTTTACTTGATGAACTTTAATGATTAGGAGATAGATGGGCCTCTGGGGCTGAACACCTGGTATGTGTCCAGTGTAATAAAATTCAAACCTTGTTGTCACTCAGGTACTGCAAGGACAAAGCTAGTGGAAAAAGTTGAGCCTTGAAAAAGAGATAGGAGTAGGAGATGGCAACCCACTCCAGTATTCTTGCCTAGAGAATCCCATGGACAGAGGAGCCTGGCGGGCTGCTGTCCATAGGGTTGCACAGAATCGGACATGGTTGAAGCAACTTAGCATGCGTGCATGCATTGGAGAAGAAAATGGAAACCCATTTCAGTTTTCTTGCCTGGAGAATCCCAGGGAGAAGGAGCCTGATGGGCTGCCATCTATGGAGTTGCACAGAGTTGGACTGAAGTGGCTTCACAGCAGCAGCAGCAGCTAAAGAGATAAGGTCCTGAGGTCAAGGAAGACTTCTCTACCTGCACACAAGCAAGAAGGCTTTTTGAGGGTCAAAAATGGAGAGGGCTCCACCACATAATAGTTGTAGACATGCACCCATAAACCTCTACACTGGGATTCATTATAGAAAAAAACTGCACACACATCTATGGGAGCATCCAAGAATTAGTCAGGTGTGGAGAAAGAAACAAGATAATTGACTAAATGTAAATAAAGTCCCAGATGAACTGTCCTATAAAAGTAATATAAATGCCTCTTCACTGTACCCCTCATTATTCAAGACACTCCTCTTGGGGTGTGGCTCTCTGCCTAGTTTCTGACTTACTGCACTCCTCCTCCTTAAAGAGGATGTTCATACCTTTCTCCCTGGTGTGTATCTCTGCCCTGCTTCTGCCCTAAATAATAAAACTGTTTTTCTGCATGCTCTCCTATATATTATGCTGTGTCTCTAATAATAAACTTTGTACTTGCTTTTATATTTTTTCCTCCTGGAAACATTCTTGCTTTCAAATGAAGGAAAGAGCCAGGACACTTTGCTTCTAGCCTTGAGGCCCTGGTGATTTAGTGGCTAGGATTCTTGGCTTTATCCAGTTTACCCAGTATCAGTGTCTGTGCAGAAAGCTAAGATTTGTCTTCAGGACCACTCATTGCTTTTCTTCCAAGATCAGTTTGACACAGAATAAAGTTCTTATCCTAACCAAGTATCAATATATGAGTTAATTTAGCAGATTTGACTAATGATTCCAGATAAAAAGCAATTTGTAGCCTGAGATGTAAATTTTGACAATACATTTTAAACTTTTTTGGCATAGGAAATTGATGTGTGAGAATATAGAAACCAGAGTTGTCAGGAGAACTAGAAAAGATAAATCTATTTGGGGGAAATGATGAATTTGAATATATTTGCCCAAATAAATACTTTTGAATGATGACAACAAACATAAAACGTTGCACTACTTTAAAAATCACCCATAAATCTATAGACTCAGTAATAAACACCTAGAAAAAATTCAGTTAAATATGTAGGTGTATTGAATGAATGACACTGGTCATCAGAATATTCAAAGATTTCTTAGGAATCATGTATATAAACACTTGAAAGTTAAAGTGAAAGTCACTCAGTCATGTCTGACTCTTTGTAACCCCATGAACTATACAGTCCATGGAATTCCACAGGACAGAATACTGGAATGGGTAGCTGTTCCCTTCCCGTTCCCTTCTTCAGGGGATCTTCCCAAACCAGGGATCAAACCCAGGTCTCCCACATTACAGAGAGAATCTTTACCAGTTGAGCCACAAGGGAAACCCAAGAATACTGGAGTGGGTAGCCTATCTCTTCTCCAGCAGACCTTTCCAACCCAAACTAGGGTCTGCTGCATTGCAGGTGGATTCTTTACCAACTGAGCTAGTCTTTACCCATTTAAACACTTGGAAAATGCCAAAAACATTTTTCATATCCCCTACAAATAGACTTTGAGTAAATTCTTTACCTGATACAGATTTCATTTATAATTCCCTGAAGGAAACAATTAAAGAGTTTAGAGATTTATAAAACTTTAAATGAAAAATTTATTTCAAATCATTACATGTGTCAACAATTGCTCAAGAATCTAATATGCATTTTAAAATTCTCATTATATAGAATAGGAAAGGGATTGCTGATTACCCAAAATCTTCTTAAAAATCTTTCCCTTCATTGGTGTAGTTACATCCAGTACACTTGATCTGACTCATTTCTATTCTTTCCTTTACTTTCTTGCTTTAGTGAAACCTGATTTCTCTGAGGACACTGGTTTCTCTTTGCTCTTAGTCTTGACAGATATTTCTCCCACAGCCTCTATACCATTATACTGGCTTTTCATTCAAACCATCTCTCTTCCTTCTCTCTAAAAACTTTCAGCTCCAATCTAACATAATCAATCTCCTCACATCAGTTTGGTGTTCAGTTGCTCAGTCATCTTACTGTTTGTGACACCATAGATTGCAGAACGACAGGCCTCCCTGTTCATCAACAACACCCAGAGCTTGCTCAAACTAATGTTCATCAAGTCGGTGATTCCATCCAACTACCTAAGCCTCTGTTGTCCCCTTCTCTTCCTGCCCTCAGTCTTTCCCATCATCAGGGTCCTGTCCAATGAGTTAGTTCTTTGATTCAGGTGGCCAAAGTAATGGAGCTTCAGCTTCACCAACAATCTCTCCTATGAATATTCAGGACTGATCTCCTTTAGGATTGACTGGTTGGATCTCCTACCATCCAAGGCACACTTAAGAGTCTTCTCCAACACCACAGTTCAAAAGCATCAATTTTTAGGTACTCAACCTTCTTTATGGTCTAGCTCTCACATCCATACATGACTACTGGGAAAAAAAACAAACAAACAACAACAAAAAAGCTTTGACTCAGAGGTCCTTTGTTTGCAAAGTAATGTCTCTGCTTTTTAATATGCTGTATAAGTCTGTCATAGCTTTTCTTCCAAGGAGCAAGAGTCCTTTAATTTCATGGCTGTAGTCACCATTTGCAGTGATTTGAGATACCAAGAAAATAAAGTCTGTCACTGTTTCCATTGTTTTCCTGTCCATTTGCAATGAAGTGACTGGGCTGGATGCCATAATCTTAGTTTTTTCAATGTTGAGTTTTAAGCAAGCATTTTCATTCTCTTTCACTGTCATCAAGAGGCTCTTCATCTTCTCTTCACTTTCTGCTATAAAGGTGGTGTCATATATATATATATATGAGTTTTCCAAATTTGCTGGTATATTGAGTGCAGCACTTGCACAGCATCATCTTTTAGGATTTGAAATAGCTCAGCTGGAATTCCATCACCTCCCCTAGCTTTGTGCATAATGATGCTTCCTAAGGCCCGCTTCACCTCGGACTCCAGGATGTCTGGCTCTAGATGAATGATAACACCATTATGATTACCTGGGTCATGAAGATCTTTTTTTGTATATTTCTTCTGTGTATTCTTGCACTCTCTTCTTAATATCTTCTGCTTCTGTTAGGTCCATACCATTTCTGTCCTTTATTGTGCCCATCTTTACATGGCATATTCCCTTGATGTCTCTAATGTTCTTTAAGAGATCTCTAGTCATTCCCCATTCTATTGTTTTTCTCTATTTCTTTGCATTGATACTTAAGAAGACTTTATTATCTCTCCTTGCTATTCTTTGGACCTCTGCATTCAGAAGGGTATATTTTACCTTTACTCCTTTGCCTTTAGCTTCTCTTCTTTTCTCAGCTATTTGTAAGGCCTCCTCAGACAACCATTTTGTCTTTTTTGCATTTCTGTTTCTTGGGTATGGTCTTGATCACTGCCTCCTATACAATGTCAGAAATCTTCATCCATAGTTCTTTAGGCATTCTGTCTATCAGATCTAATCTCTTGAATCTGTCTGCCACTTCCATTGTATAATTGTAAGGGATTTGATTTAGGTCATACCTGAATGGTCTAGTGGTTTTCCCTACTTTCTTCAATTTTAGTCTGATTTTGGCAATAAGGAGTTCATGATCTGAGCCTGGTATCTGTGAAACTACTCCCAGTTCTCAATTAATTGCTCAAATTCCTAACATTCCATTTTCTTTCTTTGTGCTTCAAATAAACAAACAGATGATGCCTTCCATACTTTAACTTCTCGATTCCTTCAAATTTGCTCCTTCATTTATTTTTTACCCTTCCTCAGCTTCTGCTCCTCTAGGTCATCCCCTAGAACTCCTCATTAATGATAAGCACAGTTGTTTTAAAAAGTTAACTCCACATATCTCAGAGACCATCAGCTTCCAGTCTTTCAAAAAAATTCATTTGCATCTGTTTCCAGCACTTTTCATTCAAGCTAAGCACATTAATTAATTTTTCAACCATGCCTCTTTCCTTTTTGTACTGTTTATAGGCTTCACAGGTGGCACTAGTGGTAAAGAACACACCTGTCAATAAAGGAAATGCAAGAGACGTGGGTTTGATCCCTGGGTCAGGAAGATCCCATGGAGAAGGGCATAGCAATCCACTCCAGTATTCTTACTTGAAGAATCCCATGGACAGAGGAGCCTGGTGAGCCACAGTGCATAGGGTCACAAAGTGTTGGACATGACTGAAGGGATTTAGCACACACACACACTTATTCTGAACTAAGATGAAATTGGATGGCATCACTGACACAATGGACATGAATTTGAGCAAGTTTTGGGAGTTGGTGATGGGTAGGGAAGTCTGGCATGCTGCAAGCCATGGGGATCACAAAGAGTTGGACACGAGTGAGTAACTGAACTGAACTGAAGCTGAAGCTGAATTTAATACTAATCATTATAATCATTCCCTTACACATGCCCTAAATTCTTTTTCCTCTTGGCTGTTCTCAGTTGACAAAACCACATCCAAGTAATTTAATGCTTGAACTACTCCACATCTGTACCTAGGCAGATGAATATGGCTGCAACCACAAAAGTGGCTTCACTTTCATTTATCAGTTAATCCTTAAATAAATCACAGTTCTGCCATCCATTCACATGAAATCTCTCTCTTGGGCATTCCTTTCATTTTCTATGACCTGCATGCATGGGGACTAATTTGCTTGAGTCTTGTCTGACTCTTTGCCACCCTATGGACCATAGCCTACCAGGTACCTCTGTTCATAGGATTTTTCCAGGCAAAAATACTGGAGTGGGTTGCCAAGCCCTGTTCCAGGGGTTATTCCTGACCCAGGGATCAAACCTGTGTCTCATATTTCCTGAATTGACAAGAGGGTTTTTACCACTAGCACCACCTGGGAAGCCCAATTTTCTATGACAGCAGTTACTAAATGTTTTCTTAAAGGGCCAGATAATAAATATTTTTGGTTTTCAGACCATATATATTCTGTTGTAACTACTCTCTGCCATTGTAGTTTGACAGAGTTATACACAATATGTAAAGAAATGGGTGAGGCTACATTTTAGTAAAAATTGAACTGGACAGTTGTCTATGGACCTTAGATTTCCAACTGTTGTACCAAAAGGACAGTGTCACAGATATCTTCTCTCTCTCTTCAAACGTGCAACACCTGCTCTACCTTCTCATTCAGTGGAAGGTTTTGCTTTTAATCTCACTGAAAAAATGGAAGCAATCAGAAACGAACTTCCATAAAACATCACCATCATGATAGCTTATGGTGAACCGTGTCGGATTCGTGATTTCTGAAGAGGAAGATTTAACTTTGGGACCAGGGACCAGGCTTGATCACTCAAGAGCTTTTGTATCAGTTCAGTTCACCTCAGTTGCTCAGTAATGTCCGACTCTTTGGGACACCATGAACCACAACACGCCCGGCCTCCCTGTTCATCACCAACTCCTGGAGTTTACCCAAACTCATGTCGATTGAATCGGTGATGTCATCTAACTATCTTATCCTCTGTTGTCCCCTTCTCTTCCTTCCTTCATCTTTCCCAACATTAGGGTCTTTTCAAATGAGTCATCTCTTTGCATCAGGTGGCCAAAATGCTGGAGTTTCAGCTTCAATATCAGTCCTTCCATTGAACACCCAGGACAGATCTCCTTTAGAATGGACTGGTTGCATCTCCTTGCAGTCCAAGGGACTCTCTAGAGTCTTCTCCAACACCACAGATCAAAAGCATCGATTTTTCTGTGCTCAGCCCTCTTTATAGTCCAACCCTCACATTCATACTTGACTCATGGGTAACCATAGCCTTGACTAGACAGACCTTTGTTGACAAAGTAATGTCTCTGCTTTTTAATATGCTGTCTAGATTGGTCACAACTTTCCTTCCAAGGAGTAAGCATCTTTTAATTTCATGGCTGCATTTACCATCTATGGTGATTTTGGAGCCCCCAAATATAAAGTTAGCCACTGTTTCCACTGTTCCCCCATCTATTTGCCATGAATTGTTGGAACCGGATACCATGCTGTTAGTTTTCTGAGTGTTAACCTTTAAGCCAATTTTTTCACTCTCCTCTTTCACTTTCATCAAGAGGCTCTTTAGTTCTTCTTCACTTGCTGCCATAAGGGTAGTGTCATCTGCATATCTGAGGTTATCGATATTTCTCCTGGCAGTCTTGATTCCAGCTTGTGCTTCCTCCAGCCCAGCGTTTCTTGTGATGTATTCTACATATAAGTTAAATAAACAGGGTGACAATATATAGCCTTGATGTACTCCTTTTCCTATTTGGAACAAGTCTGTTGTTCCATGTCCAGTTCTAACTGTTGCTTCCTGACTTGCATACAGGTTTCTCAAGAGGCTGGTCAGGTGGTCTGGTATTCCCGTCTCTTTCAGAATTTTCCACAGTTTACTGTGATTCACACAGTCAAAGGGTTTGGCATAGTCAATAAAGCAGAAATAGATGTTTTCTGGAACTCTTACTTTTTTGATGATCCAGCGGATTTTGGCAATTTGATCTCTAGTTCCTCTGTCTTTTCTAAAACCAGCTTGAACATCTCGAATTTCATGGTTCAGTTATTGCTGAAGCCTGACTTTAAGAGTTTTGAGCATTACTTTACTAGCTTTTGTATAGCAGAGATTTACTAAAGTATAAAAAGAGACAGAGAAAGTTTCTGACATAGACATCAGAAGGGGGACAAAGAGCGGCCCCCTTGCTAGGGTTAGCAAGGGAGTTGTTTATTAATTAATTCCAATAAATCAAAAGAATGTCTCATGGTTGTAAAGATCTTACTAGATCCACTTCCGTAATTTACATTTTAATGTAATAGGATTTGCCAGAAGGTTTTCAGGAAAGAGAAACTGTCCTCAAGTAGGATGCATTGTTGTTATATAACCCCTTGTACAAATTAAACTGACCTGTTTGTTGTACAATCATTGGTTTGAGGCTTAAAAAAAAAAAAGTTTTATGTGACTAAGACTAAGGAATGTAAAGGAAAAAAAGTAGTGTTTGTCCTTTCCTCCCCCTTGAGAATTCCAGAACTCTATCTTCTCCTCAAGAATCCAGACCCCTTTCTCCTCCTCAGGGACCCAAGACTTCTTATCAATCTGCCTAGGAATTTACTCTCTCTGTTACATCAACTTATTTTTCATCTTGTGCTTCCATATACTCTTTAGTTTACAACAGATGTACTATCTATGTTTCTTTATAAAGCCAGCTCCTTCACTTATTTGGAATATTTTATTCTCTATTTCTTAAAGACATCTCTCAAGGAATTCCTTATTATCTCAGATAGCATTTTTTATTCACTCTTCATGAAATTATAGCATGTTTTTACTTATCCTATTTTAAAAAATAATTGGTCCATGTTGTCTCTAATTTCTTTTATACACTCTAATCAAGTGCTTGCCCCACTAGACTACTTAATAGTTCTTGCCAATGACATCGTTGGATTCATAATATTAAATCTATTGCTCTGTTATTGTCTTCATTTTACTCAATCTGTCAATAGCTTTTCACATAATTTACCATCCAAATGGGACTTTTTTGAGAGTGTAAAGGAGCACTATAATCACTTATAAAAAGACACAAACATAAACCAAGAATGGCTTGGAAAAACAAATACATCTTCAAAATCCTTTCACAGAGTTAGTTAATCTTTCCCGCTTGATATACTTTCTACATAGCTTCCAGAATAACACCTCTCCATGACCTGCTCCTACTTGACGTCTCACTTCGTTTTCAACTCATGTAGTTGATACCATCTCATCTTCCTTATCTCGGGCTTGAATTTTTACTGCCACTTGGCAGACTTCTGGGCCAACTTTCCTATCTACATTCCTTCCCTTATTGATTTTCCTCATCTTTACTTCAATGCCATTATTGAGAAAGATTTAATTAACTATGAAGTTAAAAAAAAAAAAAAAAAGGAAAGCTTGAGCCAAAGAGCCTCTTGATGAAAGTGAAAGAGAAAAGCGAAAAAGTTGGTTTAAAGCTCAACATTCAGAAAACAAAGGTCATGGCATCCGGTCCCATCACTTCATGGGAAATAGATCAAGAAACAGTGGAAACAGTGTCAGATTTTATTTTGGGGGGCTCCAAAATTATTGCAGATGGTGACTGCAGCCATGAAATTAGATGACGCTTACTCCTTGAAAGAAAAGTTATGACCAACCTAGACAGTATTTTCAAAAGCAGAGACATTACTTTGCTGACTAAGGTCTGTCTAGTCAAGGCTGTGGTTTGTCCTGTGGTCGTGTATGGATGTGAAAGTTGGACTGTGAAGAAGGCTGAGTGTTGAAGAATTGATGCTTTTGAACTGTGGTGCTGGAGAAGACTCTTGAGAGTCCCTTGGACTGCAAGGAGATCCAACCAGTCCATTCTGAAGATCAGCCCTGGGATTTCTTTGGAAGGAATGATGCTAAAACTGAAACTCCAGTACTTTGGCCACCTCATATGAAGAGTTGACTCATTGGAAAAGACTCTGATGTTGGGAGGAACTGGGGGCAGGAGGAGAAAGGGATGAGATGGCTCGATGGCATCACTGACTCAATGGATGTGAGTCTGAGTGAACTCCCGGAGTTGGTGATGGACAGGGAGGCCTGGCGTGCTGCGATTCATGGGGTCGTGAAGAGTCAGACACGACTGAGTGACTGAACTGAGCCAAACTGAGCACTATAACCTGGGAAGCAGATTCTTGGAAAACTTTTAAGAACTATTCTGTTAGAAATCAAAGGTGTAGTCATATACATTTTTGAGGCAAAGGATCTTACATCAAAATGAGATACTGATATCTTTCATAAAGTTCACCAAGGATATGTAGGTAAGAACATGTAAAGTCAACAGCAAGCAACCATGAACCACTACACAACAAAGAAAGAATGTTACTCTATTAAGTTACACTGCTAGCATCAGATGAATGGGGTGGGGAGAATATGATCTTTATGATTGAGCAGGTGCTCCCATCTTTGAGGGACACTGGTTAACATATAATGTTTTATGTGTAACTTTTCCTGTCCTTCCTTGAAATCTAAGCTTTATTTCTCCGACATAGATATGCCAATGATTCCCAAATTCATAGTGAACGTATATTCCTCTTCAGCCACAGTAGTCATTTTGTTCTGTTAGTTAATATGATAGACATGCTCTAACCTTAGTGATTTGATTTAGACTATTTTATCATCCTTGAAAGGACTTCCTAAACATATCCCTATGGACTCTGACCACCTCCTTCAGGTCTTTGGTCAGCCACCGTTTTGTTAATGAGGCCTAGTTGGATAACTTATTTTAAAAATTTACTTGCTTTTTGTCATGAACATCTTAGTTTTGCTTTTTTTTTCCCCCCTTTCAAAACAATGGGCTTTCTTTTTCCTTTTTGTCCTAATAGAATGTAAGTACCACTAATGCATCAAATAACAGTAACATTTTTTTTTCTTATTTAGTATACACCAAACGCATAAGATATTTCCCAATAGCCAGAAACTTAATTTTTTATTTATTTAATAGTGGATGCTTAACCTAAAGAATATCTTACCTTCATTATTTATGTAACAAAAAAAACATTTTATGAATCTAGTCCATCTTAGATGAACCTAGGAAGATCTTTTTCACTTAAGAAAAATGCAATTTATATTCTTACTTTTGTAAAATATCTATTCTGGTTTTAGATAAGAATATTTTTCACTCACAAACCAAACTTACACTACAAACGAGTCTTGTCCTTTGAAATAATTGCTATGGAAGGCCAAAAAGTATACACCAAACGCATAAGATATTTCCCAATAGCCAGAAACTTAATTTTTTATTTATTTAAAAGTGGATGCTTAACCTAAAGAATATCTTACCTTCATTATTTATGTAACAAAAAAAACATTTTATGAATCTAGTCCATCTTAGATGAACCTAGGAAGATCTTTTTCACTTAAAGAAAAATGCAATTTATATTCTTACTTTTGTAAAATATCTATTCTGGTTTTAGACACGAATATTTTTCACTCACAAACCAAACTTACACTACAAACGAGTCTTGTCCTTTGAAACAATTGCTATGGAAGGCCAAATATTTTACTTTGGCTGTCCTGCCATATTTGGAAATCATTTTTTTAAATATCTGCTTTTGGAACCAATTTATAAAGCATATGAAGAAAAACACCCTCATAACTATGTATTCACATTTGCTTCTTTTGAGCAAATTGTACTATCCTGTTTGATAACTCATCTCATTCTCTATGTTTAAAATGAAATCTGTTTTTTACCTAATTTAAAATCTTCTCTCAAGGCATAATTATTTGCACCATTTAGGATGTTCAAAAGAATGAGCTAGAGATTTGAAAGGCAATTCAAAAAATACCTCTCTAGAAATAGCAACATCATTTAAATGCATTTTTAGAAGAAACAGTCATTTGAATAGTTGAATTTTAGAAAGTTTTGTTAAAATATCAGTAGCACCATTGCATATATATACTTTGTGTCCTCCATTGACATCCAGACACAGGCTCTTTAAAAATATTAACTAAGACAATAGCAAGAAAATTAGCATAAAATTTCTTAATAATAATAATATTTATGATAATATCACTAACACTAAAACAGCAATAAAAGATGAATTTGCTTTTTCCTTTTTTAAAT
>SJYC01113425.1:0-36786 GCA_006408675.1 Madoqua kirkii
ACTGATATATCCCATTCAAAATCACTTTGCCTCCCTAAAATTGTCCTGTGCTCCATCTATTCATTCCTCCAATATTCTCCTTGACCTTTGGCTACCCTTATCTTTGCACTATCTTTACACTTTTGCTTTTTTCAGAATAACATATAGTTGGAGTAATACAATTTACAGTCCTTTCAGGCTGGTTTCTTTGACTTCTCAATATGCATTTAAGGTTTCTTCAGTATGTGTGTGTGTGTGTAGCTTGATAGCTCTCTCTCTCTCTCTCTCTCTCTTTTAAAGTGTTTAGTAATACTGCATTGCATGGAAGCATTACGGTTTGTTTATCCATTTACTTACTGAAGGAAAATATTTTTGCTTTCCAATTATTTAAAACACTGCTATAAACATTCATATGAAGACTTTTGTGTAAAAATAAGCTTTCAACTCATTAGAGTAACCTAGAAGTTCTACTGCTGGATCTTAACGGTAAGCCCATACTTGTTAAAAACTACCAACCTCTCTGTCCATATAACTCTAGCATTTTGTATTCTTACCAGCAATGAATAAATGTTTCTGATGTTCCACATGCTCCTCAGCAATTGGTGCTGTCAGTGTTTTATATTTTAACCTAAAATCTAATAATTTGGCATTTTCCTATGATTATGATGTGGAGCATCTTTTTCATTTGCCATCTGTGTATCTTTTTTGGTGAGTTGTCTTAGTTGTCCATTTTTTAAAAACCTCTATGATATGAATGTATGTGTTTGTGCATGTTCAGTCACTCAGTCATGTCTGAGTCTTTGAGACCTAATGGATGGTAGTTCACCAGGCACCTCTATCCATAGAATTTTCCAGGCAAGAATACTGGAGCAGCTTGCCATTTCTTACTCCAGAGGATCTTCCCAACCCAGAAATCAAACCCACATTCCTTGGCCCTCCTGCATTGGCAGGTAGATTCTCTATCATTAGTGCCACCTGGGAAGCCCTTTATTATGTGAATAGTATATAAAAATTACCCTTGCTGTCCTCCTCCACAAGTAACAGTGAACTTTTGAAACACTGGACAGTCTCTGGGAAAGGATGCATTTTTCAGTTCGAAAGAAGTGAAGTAGTTATCTAGAGAATACAGGGCAGATTATAGCCGACAAAATTCTCCTCTCTGCTTCCTCTTTCTCTTCTGCACTACACTAAATTGTTTAGCCTCTTCACAATTAGGTGTAATATATACCTGATGATGGGTAGATAAACTCTCAGACCATCCCAGGTCTAGACCATAAGAGACATTATCTAATGTTCTGTTCTTACTACTTCTGCTGCCTGGGCATTGATTAACTTTGAAGTTAAATATTGAAGATTACATTTACACTAGCCTGGAGTTCTGAGTGACCATGCACATCACCACGAGCACAATTAACATAACCCATCACGTACAGAGTAATCTGTTAGCAAGAGGCAAACTTCCATTTCCTTGATAACTGAGATCTAAGGATACTGAGATAAAATTGCTTAAAGACAAATCTACTCTCAAATGTGAAACATTTTCTCATTTATTTGCATGTCTAAATTTTCTTTGACAGTTTTGAGATTCAATATCAATAAATTATGAACAGAAAAACAAAACTGCAAATAAATTGCTAACAGTGAGTCAAACACTTGTATATCAACTGAAATCACTGTATTCATTAATAGCTTGATAAATTTGGCTGAAGTTTCCATTATTCTTGTGAATAATTGTATAGCATTCTAAGATTTCTTCAAAATATAAGGGTCTTACGTCACTTTGGTGACTTCCAAGCTCATTGATAACCTTCCATTCATGCTTCTGTTAACTTACTTCAATGCATTAATCATCTTCCTCTTCTTCTTTTTTTTTTGTGGACAGAAGTAAAAGCATCATGTAACCTATTTATATAATACATATGCAGGTATTGCCACATACATACATTAAACTACCACACCCACCACACACATACACACACACACACAAATACATACTGTCTCTCACTCAAGGTTTCCATATGTATACCAGAATTCACTGAAGGTTTCTCAAGATAATCATAACATAGAAAAACTAGCAACTTAAATTTGAATTAGAAAATTCTGTAGATCTTAAAGTTAATTCACTCATCTTTTAATGCTGTTGTTCAGTTGTTAAGTGGTGTCTGACTCTGCAACCCCATGGACTGCAGCTCACCAGGCTTCCCTGACCTTCATTATCTCCCTGATTTTGCTCAGATTCATGTCCACTGAGTCACTGATATAATATAACCATCTCATCCCCTTCTGCCCTCTACTCCTTTTGACTTCAATCTTTCCTGGCATCAGTCTTTTTCAAATGAATCGACTCTTTACTTTAAGTGGCCAAAGTATTAGAGCTTCAGCTTCAGCACCAGTTCTTTCAATTAATATTCAAGGTTGATTTCCTTTAGGATCAACTGGTTTGATCTCCTTGTAGTCCAAGGGACTCTCAAGACTCTTTTCCAACACCACAATTTGAAAGTATCAATTCTTTGGTGCTCAGCCTTTTTTATGGCCCAACTCTCACATCTGTACATGACTATGGGAAAAACCGAAGCTTTGAGTATACATAACTTTGCCTGCAAAGTGATGTCTCTGCTTTTTAATACACTGTCTAGGTTTGTCATAACTTTCCTTCCAACAAGTAAACATCTTTTAATTTTGTGGCTGCAGTTACCATCCACAGGATTTTGGAGTCCAGGAAAATAAAATCTGTTACTGCCACTGCTTCCACTTTTTCCCTTCCTATTTGCCATGAAGTGATGGGACTGGATGCTATGATATTAGCTTTTTGAATGTTGAGTTTTAAGCCAGCTTCTTGAGCTCTTTAGTTCCTCTTCACTTTCTGCCATTAGAGTGGTATCATCTGCATATCTAAGACTGTTGATATTTCTTCTGGTAATCTTGATTCCAGCTTGTGATTCATCCAGTCTAGCATTTTGCATAATGCCTTCTGCATAAAAGATAATAAGCAAGGTGGCAATAAACAGCCTTGTCATACTCTTTTCTCAGCTTTGAACTATTAGTTGTCCCATGTTCAGCTCTAACAATTGCTTCTTGACTGGCATACAGGCTTCTCAGTAGACAGGTAAGGTGGTCTGATATTCCCATCTCTTTAAGAATTTTTCACAGTTTCTTATGATTTTCACTTCACTGTTCTTAGCACAATAAAGTTGAGCTCATTCTCTCTCTACCTTTTGATTCTTTTCTGTGTCCTCCTGTTATACACTCTTTACCCAGACTCCAGCTTTTTATACATTCATGAACTATTCATATCACATTATCTTCCTAAACAGGACTTCTTTTTTTCTGTATTGGTGCCAAAAGAAATAAGTTTACATTCCAACACCTCTAAGAACACTTATAAAAAAAAAATAACCTTCAGTGCCCATTGCTCCCATCGAAATCGCATACTAATACTTGGTTCATTCTTTCTTTTGAATACTAACACAAAACATAATTGCATAATAAATGTGATATTTATTTTAAAATTTTTTATTGACATGACTTTTTAAAATTAAGCTTACAAAACTGCTAAATATTCCATTTGAATATTTGAAAGTGTCACCTATAAAAATAATAGTTATTAGAATAATTGACTAAAAGTCATTCTTTCATTTTGATGTAAAAGCAGACCAAAAAAACAATGAAATTTAGTAAACCATGTACATCTTGCAAGTGTTCTTATCAGGAATTGTCTGTTTCCTTATTTTTAAGGTATATCTCTTCTAAGAAGATTCAGTTCAGTTTAATTTAGTTGCTCAGTTGTGTCCGACTTTTTGCAACCCCATCAATTGCAGCACGCTAAGCCTCCCTGTCCATCACCAACTCCCAGAGTTCACTCAGACTCATGTCCATTGAGTAAGTGATGCCATCCCTCCATCTCATCCTCGGTCATCTCCTTCTCCTCCTGCCCCGAATCCCTCCCAGCCTCAGAGTCTTTTCCAATGAGTCAGCTCTTCCCATGAGGTAGCCAAAGTACTGGAGTTTCAGCTTTAGCATCATTCTTTCCAAAGAAATCCCATGGCTGATGTCCTTCAGAATGGACTGATTGGATCTCCTTGCAGGCCAAGGGACTCTCAAGAGTCTTCTCCAATACCACAGTTCAAAAGCATCAATTCTTTGGTGCTCAGCCTTCTTCACAGTCCAACTCTCACATTCATACATGACCACTGGAAAAACCATAGCCTTGACTAGACAGACCTTCGTCAGCAAAGTAATGTCTCTGCTTTTGAATATACTAACTAGGTTGGTCATAACTTTTCCTCCAAGCAGTAAGCGTCTTTAAATTTCATGGCTGCAATCACCATCTGCAGTGATTTTGGACCCCCAAAAAGTAAAGTCTGACACTGTTTCCACTGTTTCCCCTTCTATTTCCTGTGAAGTGATGGGACAAGATGCCATGATCTTCACTTTCTGAATGTTGAGCTGTAAGCCAACTTTTTCACTCTCCTTTTTCACCTTCATCAAGAGGCTTTTTAGCTCCTCTTCACTTTCTGCCCTAAGAATGCTGTCATCTGCATATCTGAGGTTATTGATATTTCTCCCAGCAATCTTGATTCCAGCTTGTGTTTCTTCCAGTTCAGTGTTTCTCATGATGTACTCTGCATAGAAGTTAAATAAGCAGGGTGACAATATATAGCCTTGACATACTCCTTTTCCTGTTTGGAACCAGTCTGTTGTTTCATGTCCAGTTCTAACTGTTGCTTCCTGGCCTGCATACAGATTTCTCAAGAGGCAGGTTAGGTGGTCTTATATTCCCATCTCTTTTAGAATTTTCCACAGTTTATTGTGATTCACACAGTCAAAGGCTTTGGCATAGTCAATAAAGCAGAAATAGATGTTTTTCTGGAATTCTCTTGCTTTTTCCATGATCCAGCGAATGTTGGCTATTTGATCTCTGGTTCCTCTGCATGACTTACTTGTGTATGTAATTTGAAAGCTGCCTTATTATTTGAGCAATTAGTCCATTTTTTTAGGATCAGGAAGATCTTCTGAAGGAGGAAATGGCAACCCACTCCACTGTTCTTGCCCGGAGAATCTCATGGACAGAGGAGCCTGCACTGTACATGACTGAGCGTCTAACATTTTCATGATTTTTTTTTCACTTTCCATTTGTGTTAATTATGTTAAATTTTATGTCCTGTATTTTGATAGATGTTTTCTATTAAATCTATCTGTATTATATTTTTTCTTCCTGTGCCTTTTCTTTGATTTGTCTTCTTGAAGATAGATCAAGTAATTTATTGCAATTTATATTTCTTTGCATGCCTATCAACTAAGTCAAATGCCCTACCACAGTTTTCAAACATTTGTAGTTGATGCCATAGTCTCCTGAGGGCTTTTTTCCCTTTTTACCAGATAAATAGTTGGGTTTTATCACCTTACTCCAATCAAGGAGTGGCGGGTTTATAACTTACAGTTTTGGAAAAGCTATGTTTACTTCATTTGCCCATAAAATGCATTACTCCAGGGTTTTGAGCTGACAAACTAAAATGCTCTCTTGAGTCTTAAATTTTGTCTTCTCATCATGAAACAGGCAAAATCCCCACTACATTTTTCAGTGCATTTTTTGCCTATTTTTAAAATGCTCCTACTTTCACAACTTTTCAACTTAGTAAGTGTTTTGAGGGAAAGACAAGCTTGTATGAAGCTCCATTCTTACTCACAGCCCATCCAGAATTCTCTCCAGTATATTGACCATCAAGGTTTTAACTTGTCTCACTATTTCTATGAAACTTCTATAATCTCATAAATATTAATCTTTTCAAATCCATCCCTTCATCTTTTTAACTTCCCAAGGTATAGGTTGCTATTTGCCCTGGTTCACTGGATACTTTCCTAGTATTAGCACTAAAAGTTCCAGGTCTCCTGGAAAATTCTTTAGTTTTATGCAACCTTCTAGGAAGCAAATATTTGGCTAATAATAGTGAATACATTTTATTTGGCTTTTAATTATAGCATTGAGATGGAGCTAAATGCACAACAAAACAACCACAGAGTAATTAACACCAAACCCTGAGTGTTTAGAATATGTTTCACGTATTAAGAAATCAAGCTAGAGAATAGAGAAAAGCCAAATGGAGTAGCACAGTGAAGGAAAGGGGGAAATGGAGTAGAAATTCATCACAATTCATTGAGAAAAATGAATATCCCTAATGGTTGAAACAACTTAAATAGCAAATGAAGTTTGCTTGGTTTGGAAATTACATAAACATAGATGTTGTCTTAATTTGCTAAGGCTGCCATAATAAGGTACCATAGACTGAGTGGCTTAAAAAAGACATTTATTGTCTCACAATTCTGGAGACTGGAAGTCTAAGATCAAGCTACCAAGTGAGTCTGGTTCCTTTAGACAATTGTGAAAGAACTTTTCCTGGGTTCTGTTCTTAGTCTGCAGATGGCTTTGTTCACCCTGTGTTTCTTAACATCATCTTCCCTCTAGCCATGTCTGTCTGTGTCTTCATTTCTTCTTTTCAAGGACATGAATCATATTGGACTAGGGCACATCCTAGTGACCTCATTTTAAGTTAATTAATTGCATCTTCAATGACACTATTTCCAGATAAATTTACATTTTGAGTTATTGGAGGCTATTACTTATAGATATGAATTTGAGGGGACCTAGTTCAACCCACTCCAGTATTCTTGAGCTTCCCTAGTGGTTCAGTTGGTTAAGAATCTTCCTGCACAATGGAAGACCTGGAATCAGTCCCTGGGTTGAGAGGATCCTCTGGAGAAATAAACAGCTACCCATTCCAGTATTCTGGCCTGGGGAATTCCATAGACTCTACTGTCCATGGTGTCGCAAAGAGTTGGACACGACTGAGTCACATTCACTTTTGCTTTCAATTTAACCTGTAAGAGATGACAATTCCATACGTCACCTGTGAGGAAGACTAAGTATAGTAATGAGGTAGGAAAAAACCTGAGATGAATTAATAATAAATGTCCCTTATCAGTGGAGAAGGCAATGGCATCCCACTCCAGTACTCTTGCCTGGAAAATCCCATGCACTGAGGAGCCTGATAGGCTGCAGTCCAGGAGGTCGCTAAGAGTCGGACACGACTATTTTTTCATTTCAAATAGAATTTTAGCATATGAATCACTATATATTGCTATATATATATATATATTATATTTTTAAATAAGGTATAAAATTACATAGATTTTTCAGTACTTATTTAGCAAACAAAATATTGAATTATCAACATTTGATTATCTCAATAATATTTGTCTTTTAATAGAAACATGACATATTCTCAGTTGCTTTTTAGTTTCTTTGTGAAATGTGTTGAAAAAAAATTTTTTTTGGTAAGCATATAGTGTTTGAAGTACTAATAAATTGTGTTTCATTTTTGAAAAGCACCTTGAGGAAGTGTTGTCAATTTTTTATATGTGAAGCATTAAATGAAATTTCAGTTATTATCTAATCATAATATTCATCTTAGTGAAAATAGATAGTCAATGCTCAATTTAACATGGCTTTACAGCTGACCTCTCATAAGAGTATTATGGCATAACTTCTAAGTCTTTTTAAACCCAATATTTATTTTCAAAGATTATTCATTAAGAGCTGTAGAGAATATAGCCTTAATTATATTTTTAAATAAGGTATAAAATTACATAGATTTTTCAGTACTTATTTAGCAAACAAAATATTGAATTATCAACATTTGATTATCTCAATAATATTTGTCTTTTAATAGAAACATGACATATTCTCAGTTGCTTTTTAGTTTCTTTGTGAAATGTGTTGAAAAAAAATTTTTTTTGGTAAGCATATAGTGTTTGAAGTACTAATAAATTGTGTTTCATTTTTGAAAAGCACCTTGAGGAAGTGTTGTCAATTTTTTATATGTGAAGCATTAAATGAAATTTCAGTTATTATCTAATCATAATATTCATCTTAGTGAAAATAGATAGTCAATGCTCAATTTAACATGGCTTTACAGCTGACCTCTCATAAGAGTATTATGGCATAACTTCTAAGTCTTTTTAAACCCAATATTTATTTTCAAAGATTATTCATTAAGAGCTGTAGAGAATATAGCCTTTCCTTGGCAAAGTGTAACAACTGAAAGGCTATCACAAATGAGAAGACTATTGAATGTGTGTTGTTCTTCTTTTTTGCCATTTACCTTATTCTTTAGTAAGTAAAATCATTAAAACAACATTTACCTGTCCCAATTCAGATGCAAATTGTATGGCAGACATATGGTATGGTAGCAAATGTAGCAGTTAGTGGAGAGAAACAGCCTTTTAAACCATTTTAAAACTCACTAGAAATTTAATATAATCACTGTGAATTATAATTAGAAACTTTAAAAGTTAAATGAATATTTTAATAACTTCAATATTTATTAATTTAAAATAGCAACTACAATGTCAAGAGGCAGGCAGTTATATAAACACAATTTCTCATGATCTGGAACAAGAGAGCCCTTTTGGTTAATCGACTCCTTATGGCCCATATCTTGGTATGATATAAAGATTTTAGACAAAAATGTTTGTATTTGGAAGTCTTTGTGTTTTCAGTCCCCCAAAATATTCTAGTTAAATAACAGTTCACAAATTTACAATTTTGGGGACAATTTAAAACCTAGGTCATCTGACTGATGAGTCAAAAAGTTTCCTCTCTCTAAAAATGTAAGTTCAGCTCAGTTGCTCAGTCACATCTGACTCTTGGTGACGCCCTGGACCATAGCACGCCAGTCTTCCCTGTTCATCACCAACTCCCAAAGCTTACTCAAACTCATGTCCATCGAGTTGGTGATGCCATGCAACCATCTCATCCACCATCGTCCCCGATCTTCAATCTTTCCCAGCATCAGGGTCTTTTCAAATGAGTTAATTCTTCACATCAGATGGTTAAAGTATTGGAGTTTCAGCTTCAGTGTCAGTCCTTCCAATGAATATTCTGGACTGATTTTCTTTAGGATGGAGTGGTTTTAACTCCTTGCAGTCCAGGGGACTCTCAAGAGTCTTCTCCAACAGCAGAGTTGAAAAGCATAAATTCTTCGGCCCTCAGCTTTTATAGTCCAACACTTCCATGTATATATGCTGCTGCTGCTACCAAGTCGCTTCAGTCGTGTCTGACTCTGTGCGACTCCACAGATGGAAGCCCATCAGGCTCCCTCGTCGCTGAGGTTCTCCAGGCAAGAACACTGGAGTGGGTTGCCATTTCCTTCTCCAATGCATGAAAGTAAAAAGTGAAAGAAAAGTCGCTCAGTCGTGTCCAACTCTTAGCGACCTCCTGGACTGCAGCCTATCAGGCTCCTCAGTGCATGGGATTTTCCAGGCAAGAGTACTGGAGTGGGGTGCCACTGCCTTCTCTGCATCTATACAAGACTACTGGAAAAACCATAGCTGTGACTAGACAGATCACTGTTGGCAAAGTAATGTCTCTGCTTTTTAATATGCTATCTAGGTTGGTCATAGCTTTTCTTCCAAGGAACAAGTGTCTTTTAATTTTATGGCTGGAGTCACCATCTGCAGTCATTTTGGAGACCCCAAAAATAAAGTCTGCCACTGTTTCAATTGTTTCCCTACCTATTTGCCATGAAGTGATGGGACTGGATATCATGATCTGACTAAATGTGGTCCACTGGAGAAGGGAATCATAGAAGGCATGGCACCCCACCCCAGCACTCTTGCCTGGAAAATCCCACGGATAGAGGAGCCTGGTAGGCTGCAGTCCATAGGGTAGCTAAGAGTCGGACACGACTGAACGAATTCACTTTCACTTTTCACTTTCACACATTGGAAAAGGAAATGGCAACCCACTCCAATGTTCTTGCCTGGAGAATCCCAGGAACAGAGGACTGGTAGGAGGCCTTCTATGTGGTCATATAGAGTTGGACACAACTGAAGTGACTTAGCAGCAGCAGCAGGAGAAAGGAATGGCAAACCACTTTAGTATTCTTGCCTTGATAATCCCAGGAACAGTATGAAAAGGAAAAAAGATAAAACAATAAAAAATTAACTCTGAAGATTGGTAGGTGCCCAGTATGCTACGGGAGATCAGTGAATAAATAACTCAAGAAAGAATGAAAAGATGGAGTCAGCACAAAAATAACACCCAGTTGTGGATGTGACTGGTGATGGAAATAAAGTCTGATGCTGTAGAGAGCAATATTGCATAAGAACCTGGAATGTTAAGTCAATGAATCAAGATGAATTGGAAATGGTCAAACAGGAGATGGTAAAAGTGAACAACATTTTAAGAATCAGTGAACTGAATGGACTGGAATGTGTGAATTTAAGTCAGATGACCATTACATATGCTACTGTGGGCAAGAACCCCTTAAAAGAAAGGAAGCAGCCATCATAGTCAAGAAAAGTCTTAAATGCAGTACTTGAATACAGTCTCAAAAATGACAGAATGATCTCTGTTCATTTCCAAGGAAAGTCATTCAGTATTACAGTAATCTAACACTCTGCCCCGACCAGTAATGCTGAAGAAGCTGAAGTTGAACAGTCCTATGAAGACCTACAAGACCTTCTAGAACTAACACTCCAAAAAGATGTCCTTTTCATTATAGGGGACTGGAATGAAAATGCAGAAGTCAAGAAATACCTGGAATAACAGGCAAATTTGGCCTTGGAGTACAAAACAAAGTAGGTCAAAGTTAACATACTTTTGGCAAGAGAATGCACTGGTCATAACAAACACTCTCATCCAACAACAAAAGAGAAAACTCTGCACATGGATATTACTAGATGTCAGTACTGAAATCAGGTTGATTATATTCTTTCCAGCCAAAGATGAAGAAGCTCTATAAAGTCAATGAAAACAAGACTGAGAGCTGACTGCTCAGACTATGAACTCTTATTGACAAATTCAGCCTGAAATTGAAGAAAGTAGGGAAAACCAGTAGATTATTCAGGTATAACCTAAATCAAATCCCTTAAGATTATACAGTGGTAGTGACAAATAAATTCAAATTATTAGATCTGGTAGAGTGCCTGAAGAATTATGGATGGAGGTTCCTGACATTGCATATGACGTAATGATCGAGACCATCCTCAACAAAGAGAAATACAAAAAGGCAAAATGATTGTCTGAGGAGGACTTACAAATAGCTGAGAAAATAAGAGAAAGTGAAGGCAAAGGATAAAGGAAAGATATACCCATCTGAATGTAGAGTTCCAGAGAACAGCAAGGAGAGATAAGAAAGACTTCTTCAGTGTTCAATGCAAAGACATAGATGAAAAAAAAAAAAAGGAAAAGACTAGAGATCTCTCCAAGAAAATGAGAGATACCAAAGGAATATTTCATGCAAAGATGGGTACAATTAAGGACAGAAATGGTATGGACCTAACAGAAGGAGAAGGTATTAAGAAGAGGTGACACACACACACACACACACACACACACACACACACAGAGGAACTATATTAAAAAAAAATTCTTCATGACCCAGATCATCATGATGGTATCATCACTCACCTAGAGCCAGACAGCCTGGAATGCTAAGCCTTAGCATCACTAAAAATAAAGCTAGTGGAGGTGATGGATTCCAGCTGAGCTGTTTCAGATCCTAAAAGATACTGTGAAGGTGCTATGCTCAATATGACAGCAAATTTAGAAAACTCAGCAGTGGCCACAGGACTGGAAAAGATCAATTATCATTCCATTCCCAAAGAAAGGCAATGTCAAAGAATGCTTAAATTATGGCACAATCGCACTCATCTCACATGTTAGTAATAGCAACCCACTCCAGTACTCTTGCCTGGAAAATCTCATGGACGGAGCAGCCTGGTAGGCTACAGTCACTGGAATCATGAAGAGTCAGACACGACTTCAATTTCACTTTTCACTTTCATGCACTGGAGAAAAAATGGCAACCCACTCCAGTATTCTTGCCTGGAGAATCCCAGGGAAAGCGGAGCCTGGTGGGCTGCCATCTATGGGGTCGCACAGAGTTCGACACGACTGATGCAACTTAGCAGCAGCAGCAGCACACGCTAGCAAAATTATGCTCAAAATTCTCCAAGTCAGGTTTCAACAGTACATGCACCATGAACTTCCAGATGTTCAAGCTGGATTTAGAAAAGGCAGAGGAACCGGAGATCAAATTGCCAACATCCATTCAATCATAGAAAAAGCGAGAGCGTACCAGGAAAACATCTACTCTGCTTTACTGACTATGCCAAAGCCTTTGACTATGTGGATCACAACAAACTATGGAAAATTCTTAAAGAGATGGGAATACCAGATCATTTGACCTTCTTCCTGAGAAATCTGTATGTAGGTCAGGAAGCAACAGTTAGAACTGGGCATGGAACAAAAGACTGGTTCCAAATCAGGAAAGGAGTACATCAAGGCTGTATATTGTCACCATGCTTATTTAACTTATATGCAGAGTACATCATGAGAAACTTTGAGCTAGAAGAAGCACAAGCTGGAATCAAGACTGCTGGGAAAAATAGCTTCAGATAACATGACACACATTTATGGAAGAAAGTAAAGAACTAAAGAGCCTCTTGATGAAAGTGAAAGAGGAGAGTGAAAAAGCTGGCTTAAAACTCAACATTCAAAAAACTAAAATCATGACATCCTGTCCCATCACTTCATGGCAAATAGATGGAGAAATAATGGAAACATGTAAAGCTCACTGGAAAAGGAGTCGCCGTTTGTTTATCACCAAGAACAGGATATAATGCTGTGAAACCAAATTAATAGCAAATATGTGGTTTAATTTCCTAACAAGTAAATCTAATTTTTTTTTTATAAAATGTGTCTCTACATACCAATTTTCCTGTCCTTTTTATTATATTTCTTTCATCTCTCTGTCTCCATGACTCACTCTCTCTCTCTCATTCTACAATTCAGTTTTCTCTTTTCTACCCTTCTTCCTGTCTTTCTTCATTCTTTCCTTTGCTTTTCAAGAACAGACTCTACCCTTCACTACTTCACCTCTGTTTAAGCTTAGGATACAGATCAGTTCAGTTCAATCACTCAGTCACATCCAACTCTTTGCAACCCCATGGACTACAGCACACCAGGCTTCCCTGCCCATAACCATCTCCTGGAGCTTACTCAAGCTCATGTCCATTGAGTCACTGATGCCATCTAACCATCTCATCCTCTGTCATCCCCTTCTCTTCCTGTCTTCAGTCTTTCCCAATATCAGGGTCTTTTCAAATGAGTCATCTCTTCACATAAGGTGGCCAAAGTATTGGAGTTTCAGCTTCAGGATCAATCCTCATAATTAATATTCTAGACTGATTTCTTTTAGGATGGACTGGTTGGATCTCCTTGCAATCCAAGGAACTCTCAAGATTCTTCTCCAACAACAGAGTTCAAAGCCTCTATTCTTCAGCACTCAGCTTTCGTTATAGTCAAACACTCACAGTCATAAATAACTGTGGAAAATCCATACCTTTTGTGATACTGACCTAGGTTAGCAAAGTAATGTCTCTGCTTTTTAATATGTTGTATAGTTTTGTCATAGTTTTTCCTCCAAGGATCAAGCATCACTTAATTTCATGGTTACAGTCACCACCTGCAATGATTTTGGAGCCTCCCCCCCAAATAAAGTCTCTCATTGCTTCCCTTGCTTCCCCATATATTTGCCATGAAGTGATGGGAACAGATACCATGATCTTAGTGTTTTAAATGTTAAACTTTAAGCTGACTTTTTTTATTGTCCTCTTTCACTTTCATCAAGAAGCTCTTTAGTTCTTCTTCACTTTCTACTATAAGGCTAGTATCATCTGCATATCTGAGATTATTGATATTTCTCCTGGAAATCTTGATCCCAGCTTGTGCTTCATTCAACCCCACATTTCTCATGATATACTCTGCATATAAGTGAAATAAGCAGGGTGACAATAAACAACCTTGACATACTCCTTTCCCAATTTGGAACCAGTCTGTGGCTCTATCTCCAGTTGTAACTACTGCTTCTTGACCTGTATATATATATTTCTCAGGAGGCAGGTCAGGTGGTCTGGTATTCCCATCTCTTGAATAATTTTCCACAGTTTGTTGTGATCCATATAGTCAAAGGCTTTGGCATAGTCAATAAAACAGAAGTAGTTGTTTTTCTGAAGCTCTCTCACTTTTTGTATGATTCAACAAATGCTGGCAATTCGATCTCTGGTTCCTCTGCCTTTTCTAAAACCAGCTTGAACATCTGGAAGTTCATGGTTCACATAGTGTTGAAGCCTGGCTTGGAGAAGCTTTGATGAGTGCAGTTGTGTGGTAGTTTGAGCATCCTTTGGCCATTGCCTTTCTTTTGGGGTTGGAATGAAAACTGACCTTTTCCAGTCCTGTGGCCACTGCTGAGCTTTCTAAATTTGCTGGCATACTGAGTGCAGCACTTTCACAGTATCATATTTTAGGATTTGAAATAGCTCAACTGGAATTTCATCACCCCCACTAGCTGTGATCATAGCGATGCTTCCTTAGATCCACTTGGCTTCATGTTCCAGGATTTCTGGCTCTAGGTGAGTGATCACGTCATCATAGTTATCTGAGTCACTATTATTTTTTTTGTGTAGTTTTCCTGTGTATTCTTGCTACCTCTTCTTAATATCTTCCACTTCTGTTAGGTCCATACAGTTTCTGTCCTTCTTTGTGCCCATCTTTGCAAGAAAATTTCCCCTGGTATCTCTAATTTTCTTGAAGAGATCTCTAGTCTTTCCCATTCTATTGTTTTCCTCTGTTTCTTTGCACTGATCACTAAGGAAGGCTTTCTTATCTCTCCTTGTTATTCTTTGAAATGCTTCATTCAAATGGGTATATCTTCCCTGTACCATCCCTCTGGGTTGTCTCAGTGCACCTGCCCCAACCAACTAAAATAAATAAATTTATATTTTAAAAAATGGTTATATCTTTCCTTTTCTCCTTTACCTTTGACTTCACACAGTCAGCTCTTGGTCTTGTTTTGCTAACTTTATAGAGCTTCTCCATCTTTGGCTAGAAAGAATATAATCAATCTGATTTGGTATTGACCATCTAGTGATGTCCATGTATAGAGTCTTCTCTTGTGTTGTTGGAAGAAGGTGTTTTCTAGGATTAGATACAAAGCTAAAGACTATATTTCTTGGACACTGTAACAATAAAACACAGCTTTATGACTTTCATGGATCCATAAGTGTATGGCTGGTAATATTGTAAATAATTTCTTCACTATTGCATTATTGTCAGAGTTTCTTGCCCAGGGCTTGTTTTTTCCTTTTCCTTCCTAGCTGGGAAAGTCTGTGATCTGGAAGCAGATCATGACTTGCAATTTAATATCCCTTCTATAACTGAAAATTTTTAGGGCAGTATACCAATAATATAGTTTTTAAGCTTGTGATAAACATTCAAAATTTGTTCTGAATTTTTTAGTCATTGGTTGAATCTAATAAAATCATTTAAAAGATACAGAAATTTAAAATGTGTTAAAGAGAGTTTATATCCAACTACTTTGTCAGGGTCTCCCATATTCATTGCTAACAGAAATACATAGTTAGAGTTGAATACATAGTAGAGTTTGTCAAAATGCCCACATGAATTAAAGCCAGTTTTGCATTGGTATGTTGTTAATTTCCATAAATATTTTAATTTAGATAATATATTTTAAGATATATGTTCATATTTACTGGCATCATTTTGGAGAAAGGAATATATGATAGATCAACCTATAGATTTTTACCTAGTGAAGAGTGGAATCCACGTATTTGATGAGAAGAATGAAAGGATACATAAAGTCAGAATATAGTCCCAGGTCATCAGTAGACCAATATAATCATGGAGCCCTACATAACTTTAAGAAAGATACACAAAAAATATCTTTCTTGGCTTAATATATGTTAAGTATCATTATAAATAAAATATATTAGTTAATTAGTTCATTTAATTTTTATAATAATCTATAATAGTATTTTATTATCATTAATTTGTAGATAAGGATATTAATGTCCACAATTTGAACCCAGTGAATATTAGCATTGCAAGCAGATTCTTTACTGTCTGAGCCACTAAGGAAGTCCAGTAAATATTACCACTGGGACTTAAACTTCAGGTCACTTACTCTTAGCTGCAATCTTGAAAAGCCTCTCATATTATTACAGGGCTCTGAGACACTGGTAATCATGTGTCTGCTGTTGGGAAAATTAAAGAAGAACACTGAGACTGGCTGTTGCCTCTTCTGTTACACTCAGCAGCCAGCCTCAAGTTTTCAAACTGAACAACTGGTCTTCCAGAATGGATAGGTCACTTTGAGGGCCCCATCTCTGTAACTCCAAAGTTAGAGGGTCTTACTGAGACAACAGGCTGCAAAATCAGTCTCAGTTGAAAAAGTGATTCAAACAGCAAGAATGAGAGCAGAGATGCATATGTAAGCAATGCAAGTTAAACACAATCAACACATTTGCTAGAATATCTTAAACTAATTGAAACATATATGAGGGAAGTAGCCCAGTGTCACATAGATACAGGCTAGATGCTAAATCAACATCACAGGACCTTGCTCTGTGCCTGCTCATTCTCCATATGAGGCCTGAATCACTAAGCTTAGACACTCTTATCCATGAGCATGACCTTCCTGCTGAGATTTAAAATAGAAAGAAAAGCACTCAGAAAATGTTCCAGCTTAATCAGTAATACTTGGGAAAGCTAGCCAACATGCATACCCATCATCCATCTGGGCAAAAGGCTTTACAGCTTTTAGACATTAAATGACTCACTCTGCAAAGCTCTTTCCAGACTAATGGTGACTCTAATTTCTCTATTAGATGGACCAGAATATGAGGGAGGCAAATCTTTACTATTATGCTCCCAGAGAATGAACTCCCCCAAAGCATCAATGAGTATAATAGCTGACAAAACCTTGAAAATACAAGGTTAAAATTGTGTTTATCTGCACCATGCCATCTGTATCCCCTAACAGCTTGAACAGGAAGGATTTGTTCCTTAAGCATTATTAGTTTTGCTAAAAATTGTCCTTGTTTTGAGCTACCCTCAGGAAATAAATGGCACTGTAGAAATGAGGCTGCACTTATTATAACCTAACCTATGGATCACTTTTTCAAAAGTAATTTGGTCATTTGACATCATATACCTCCCAACGAGAATAAATAGAAATAATGTTTTTTTTGTTCTTTTCAAGTTCAATGTGCCCTTTATGTCAGCTTTCCTTTAGTGTTCTTTTTCATCCAGTTTATATCATGCTTGGTTTATATTAAATAAATCTCTTCTCAAAATATTCCTGAACTTACTTGTCAAATTTAATGTTTTATGATTTTATTAACATAAACGTGTTATGTGTTGTGTGTTATGTGTTAGAAGCCACAATACAAGTTTTCCCTTGAGAAGTACTTACTACTTTGAAAATGGTTGAGGGGAACTTCTGGGTGCTGATAAAATTCTACTTTTTGGTGTTGGTGATGATTATTCAGTAATTTTTCTCTATGTAAAAATTCACCAAGCCCTGCACTTAGCATATGCTACTTTTTCTCTGTAAATATTATATTTCAACAAAATCCATGGAATTATCTCAGCCAGAATACTGAAGTGGGTAGCCTTTCCCTTCTCCAGGGGATCTCCTTAATCCAGGGATCAAACCCAGGTCTCCTACATTGCAGGGGATTCTTTACCAGCTGATCCACAAGCAAAGCCAAATAAACCTGAAGTGGGTAGCCTATCCCTTCTCCAGCAGATCTTCCCAACCAGAGTCTCCTGCATTGCAGGCAGATCATTTACCAACTAAATTATCAGGGAAGCCCAAAATCTACCAAAAAGATAGCCTTTTTAATAAAATTTAATTATACTAAAAACATAAGTTCAATAAAAGTTAACAGAATTTGGCAAGAGGAACATTTTCTGAGAAAGCATAAATAGTACATTACATCTAAGATTTGCTTTTAAAGAAATTACAAAGCACTACACCATCTTAGTTATCTCCAACTAAATTAATAAGCTAGGATAAGCAAAATGTTTTTTACTTCTCAAAATAAGCTGTCATAATGTGCTCTGAATGCTGTGCTTATACCCTAGCAGCTATATATATACTAAATATAGAGCAAAAACAAAA
This sequence comes from Madoqua kirkii, assembly GCA_006408675.1. Taxonomy (NCBI): domain Eukaryota; kingdom Metazoa; phylum Chordata; class Mammalia; order Artiodactyla; family Bovidae; genus Madoqua; species Madoqua kirkii. The sequence continues at coordinate 18,027 of SJYC01113425.1, forward strand.
GTTTTATATATCCCATGGATGCATATGAGAAAAGTTAAAGTAATACTACTGCAAAACATATCCAGGCTGGTTATGGAGATCCTACTGTGATCATAGTTCATTTATGATGCATAATATAAAAAATTTAGTTTTCAACTTTTAGCAACATGAGACATTCTGAAAGGCATACTCTCAAAGTGCCTTTACCTTGACTAGGAAAGAGACTGCTTTCAACCTTACAGTGCTTTTTAAAAAGCAATACATTCTTTTTTTTGGCAGTATTAAAAATGAATTAAATTTCCCAAATTATCTAGTCCACTGTTTCATTAATATGACAGATTACCTGGGGTGCTTGTTAAAAATGCATAAGTTTCTGGGACCCGTCATGTACTTCAATACACAGTATGTTGAAGAATTAAGAAAGAAACCATAGAATACCTAAGAACAATTTCAGACATTATGTTAATCAGGAAAATTAGAGGAAAACTGGTTTAGATATTCAGGTTTTCTAAATTTCTCTTATCAATTCACCAGAAAAAAATTCCTCAAATAAAGAATCTGTCCACCCAAAGATATTTTAAAGGTGAATAAGTCTCCTGGCAAGGCAAGATTTGATAGCCTCTGTGCATATTTGCATAATTGTTAACAAAGTGATCTTCTTAAGACTGGCTAATATCAAGAGTAATTCATGAGGAGAGTGTATTAGTTATAAAATATACATTGGATAAATAATTTTTGCTAGTGAAGCAATGGGTACAAGTGAAAGGCTAACATAAATATAATTAAAAGTTCCAATTTAGCTTCCTTGTCATTTAAGGAGTATTTAAAATTTATAACCGCCTTAATCTGCCACAAAATGCTGAAGATAAAGTAAATAATTATAGAAGCCAGACTTGAGGAATTAAACTAGAGAAGAGTGTTGAAGTTCCGATTTCCTTGTGTTTCATAGTGTGGTAATCATTCAGTTCAGTTCAGTCACTCAGTCGTGTCCGACTCTGCAACCCCATGAATCGCAGCTTGTCAGGCCTCCTTGTCCATCATCAACTCCTGGAGTTCACTTAAACTCACATACATCTAGTTGGTGATGCCATCTAGCCATCTCATCCTCTGTCATCCCCTTTTCCTCCTGCCCTCAATCCCTTCCAGCATCCGAGTCTTTTTCAATGAGTCAACTCTTCACATGAGGTGGCCAAAGTACTGGAGTTTTAGCTTTAGTATCATTCTTTCCAAAGAACATCCAGGGCTGATCTCCTTTAGAATGGACTAGTTGGATCTCCTTGCAGTCCAAGGGCCTCTCAGGAGCGTTCTCCAACACCACAGTTCAAAAGCATCAATTATTCAGTGCTCAGCTTTCTTCACAGTCCAACTCTCAAATCCATACATGACCACAGGAAAAACCATAGCCTGACTAGATGGACCTTTGTTGGCAAAGTAATCTCTGCTTTTCAGTATGCTATATAGGTTGATCACAACTTTTCTTCCAAGGAGTAAGCATCTTTTAATTTCATGGCTGCAGTCACCATCTGCAGTGATTTTGGAGCCCCCCAAAAATAAAGTCTGACACTGTTTCCACTGTTTCTCCATCTATTTCCCATAAAGTGGTGGGACCAGATGCCATGATCTTTGTTTTCTGACTGTTCCTTCCAGTCTTCATTACTCTCTCAGACACATGGTAGAATTGTACTCTCTTGCCTGATAATAGCAAGAATGAACAGTCCTTTGTCACCCTCTCTCGTGTGCTGATTCATGCTATAAATAAGTGAAAGATAAACCTTTTATTAATTAGCAGAGATTTTTTTTATGTTCATTATTACTGCAGGATAAATTGGTCTAGCTTAGTCATATACACAAACAAAGGAAAGCAATTCATTTAATGCTTGTAAGTGAAGGATCAGAGGCCTAGTAGGTATATACATTATACCAAGTTATAAATGTAACTTAATAATGACCTAAAAACCATCTCTTGGATGGTTGGTTGTTCTGTTTTGTTTGTTTAAGACAGGACATGCCAAAGTATGTTTGTAAACTGGAATGCAAGTTCCAAAAGAACGCAGGAAATCAAATACAGAGGGCAATGTTCAGAGTGAAATTCATGAGAAAGCAATGGATGGGCATTGAAATACTGGTAGTTCTATTTATTGGGTTTCCCAGATGGCTCAGTGGTAAAGAATCTGCCTGCTAATAATGCAGGAAACACAGGGGATGTGGTCTTGATCTCTGGGTTGGGAAGATCCCCAGTAGGAGGAAATGGCAACCCACTCCAGTATTCTTGCCTGGAAAATTCCATGGACAGAGGAGACTGGCAGGCTATAGAGCATGAGGTCACAAAGAGACATGACTGAACACACATGCACAGTGGAATTTGTTATCGATACAGATGGGAAGCCAAGGTTTATGAGAACAAATGCACATAAACTGGTAGTTCTGTGGCAGGAAGATAAGAACCATACAATAGAAAGCATTGTATGTTTGCATCTCTACTTTTAAATAGAGGAGAATAATATGCGAGTTTAGAGAAGGATGTTAGGAAAGGAAACACCGGAGGTCTAAGAAGAGAGAAGGCAAGACACTTTATGTTTTCACCAACTTTATGTTCTAGGGCTTTCAAATAGGTGTTTTCTCTTTTCTTGAAGTAATTACAATAAGTTATTGAGACATTTTGAGTAGAAGTAATAAAGTAGAAAGGTACTGGAATTTCAATCCAAGTGTCCTCACTAAATGCATGAATTTGGGCAAACTATATAACCATTTTTAATCCCAACTTGTCATCTATTAAACATGAATTGTTTTTCACCCTACATTCATCGTGAAAGTTAATCAGGACTGGATCGATGGTCTCTCATGACACCTCAAAATTTGTATTATAAAATCCCATGTTCCTTCATGAAAATCAGACTTATGTGAGTAGTTTTGAACAATATGAGTCATTAATTTTTATAAAATTATTCTTGTCACTTTAAAAGTGGAGTGCGATGTATGGCAAAACCAATACAGTATTGTAAAGTAGAATAAAGTGAAAATAAAATTTAAAAAATAATAAAATAAAATAGAAAAAAAAGTGAGAGAGAGAGACTTTCCCAGGCTTGCTGCATTTTGGAATGTCCTTACAATAAAGGTAGGGTTTGAACCACCCACCAAAAAAAAAAAAAATGGCAGAGCAGGAGATTCAGATCAGTGGGGGAAGCACCACAGTCTCAGATGCTGCTGAACTAAAGTTTCTTGCCCTCAGAGAAACAAGAAGCACACTTTCTTATCAGCCGAAACAGAAAGAGTCCATTCAGCTGGACCCACCCTGTGGGGAGAGGAGAGTGAACTTTGCTAAGGCAAAATCTGCCCGTGGAGGTCATGTGTATTCTCCTTGAATCATTTACAGCAACACAGCTGGGAGACCCAGATCTTACTTCCTTGAGAGTCAACAGTCTGCAGCTCATCTTTGCCAAACCAAAAGGTGACTTACCATAGTAACAGCGACATTTAATGAGGAACATGATCAGAGTCACTCTCTGACCTTTGGCCCTGGCAGTTTACTCACTGAAATCCTGCTGCTGAGAATCATTTCTCCCCACCTAAAACTCAATTTCTTTTAGGATAATTTATAATCGTGGAAACCACACAGATCCCTGAGGTCAGGGAGCCACAGAGAGACCACATCCTTTGTCTTCATTTCTCAGCTCCAAGTATCTTAAGCTGTTTATTGTGCTTGCTTCCAAGATGTACAAATTATCCCAAGCAGTTGGGTTGTTTAAGAATGTTTCAGCTGGCGTGATGCCTGCTCCATCAGTACAAATGGCTTAACTGTTTTCTGATTAACCAAAGTATTGACCTACGTGGTCACCATGAAACCAGGTCTATCTGGAAGAGAAAGATTGCTGATGAGTTGTGTTGGGGAATCACTTAAAGGTTGAGTTCTGCAGGAGCTGTTCCTCTTCCTTTGACACCAGGGAGCAGCTTCACACAGGGGAGAGACCAGCATCTGTGTATCAAACAGTAAGTGCTGTATTGTTGCACCTGCCTTCACTTCCTCTCCAGTGACAGATTGGGCAGCACCCCTGGAGTAGCTTATTCCTGTCTCCAGCCCAGATGTTCTCACTCAGACAAGCATGGGGGCCCCTCCTTCTGCAGAGAGCTAATTGTTGTCACCTGACAACCCTTAGGAAATCTCTGGACCTGCATGTGAACAATGGCTCTGAATCAGGCCTATCAGCCCCTTCCTTTCTAGATAGGAATCATATGTGTAAAGCGTATCTTTAAGACTTATCAAAAGTCCAACATGTGCAGGACTGATGTCAAATGCCAGCACTTTCAATAAGGCATAACATGATAAGGCTTAATTCCTGTCTCCAGCCCATATGTTCTCACTCAGACAAGCATGGGGGCCCCTCCTTCTGCAGAGAGCTAATTGTTGTCACCTGACAACCCTTAGGAAATCTCTGGACCTGCATGTGAACAATGGCTCTGAATCAGGCCTATCAGCCCCTTCCTTTCTAGATAGGAATCATATGTGTAAAGCGTATCTTTAAGACTTATCAAAAGTCCAACATGTGCAGGACTGATGTCAAATGCCAGCACTTTCAATAAGGCATAACATGATAAGGCTTAAAAAAAAACAAAAGTGAAGTGTGGAATCCTGGGAATCTGCAGACCTAACAGTAAAAGTGATAGTGTTTATTCCGGTGAGAGTATATCCTCAGATTCTTGAATCGAAAATGAGCAAAGGAAAATGTTTCCCTTTCTCTCTCTCTCTCTTAATTTTGATTCATATTCCCACTTTCCTCCCACTAGTTATTTGTTTTTCCTTTTATTCTTCTTCTGCTGAATATTCTGTGAGTTTTCTCCTTTTAGAAGATCAGTGGAGTAGATGAGTGGAAATATAATTAGTAGAAACGTGTCGTTTTCATTGCTTCCTCAAGCTCCGGCTCTCACTGGCTCCCTATGGCTGCTGAAGTAGCAAGAGAGATCACAGCTAGTTACCTGAAAACATCTTGGTAGGTTTCAACACTATGTGAGGGCACTTAAGGCCTCAGAGAAATGAGGAAAGAATCAAAGCACCAATGAGATTGTAAAGACCAGTGAAACAAGAAATTGACCCAAATTCTTCATTTTATTCCTCCTCAGCACAATTCCCTGTTTTCTACTCTGCTCAAAGTCCTATCAACTTGAGTAATGAGGCTAAAAACCAACACAAGATTAATTGCTCTAAGCCAAGTGAGTTATAGGCTGGGAGCAGCTTTAGATGGATTAACCACCAAACTTCATAATAGGTGGTATAGAGCAGTGAGGGAAGAATAGAAAGTAAGGCACACATAAGAAAACTTATACCAATCTCATTTTTAGGTAACATAAAAAATGAATATAAATATCCACAAGTACATATAAAATACATAACATTTTCATCTGGTAGATAAACTTAGGTTTGGAAAAGATCTAGGATCACAGAGTTTACTAAATGTTAGTAAAAGTACTCAGACCCAAGTTTTCTACCTTACTTTAGCTCCGATACTTGTCTTGCTGAAAGTCAAAGTCAATCAGTAATGTCTGACTCTTTGTGATCTCAAAGTCCATGGAATTCTCCAGGGCAGAACACTGAAGTGGGTAGCCTTTCCCTTCTCCAGGGTATCTTTCCAACCCAGGGGCCAAACCCAGGTCTCCCACATTGCAAGTGGATTCTTTACTGGCTGAGCCACCAGGGAAGCCCAACAATACTGGAGTAGGTAGCCTATCCTTTATCCAGCAGATCTTTCTGACTCAGGAATTGAACCAGGGTCTCTTGCGTTGCAGGCAGATTCTTTATCAGCTCTGATACAAGGGAAGCCTGTCTTACTAAAAACTCCCTAATCAAATTCTGAATGAGTCCTAGAAAAAAGTTCTGGGATGAATTAGAAATCGTTTTACTTTCATATGCAAATTTAACATACAAAAAATTAATAAATATTTCATAAAAATTGTAGAAAAATGCTAATAAATTAATAAGAATTATATAAATTATCAAAATAATTATCAGGAGATAATTTACAATGCAGTTAAAATTTTATGGACAAATGATCTTTGTAAACAGCTCCATGTTGAGCTACTTTGCCTATAAGAAGTTGTATGTATGTTTCAGTTTATCCTTTAATCTTCTATAAACATAACTATTTAACTCTGTGCATTTCTCACACCCTCTTTCCCCCCACCCAAAACAAAAGAAAATTCTTCAAAGCATCCAGCCTTTGACTTATTGATTGTTACACACCATGACACAGAACAAAAGATAAATTACATCCATGCTGTAAAATTTTCAATTAATTCACCACTGAGCTAATAACAAAGCCTCTAGATATAGCACATTGTAAGCTATAATTTTGCATTTGCTCTATAGATTCTTTTTCTCAAGTCTCAAAAAAAGTTTTGTAGGAAATTAAAGTAACTGTATCATAATAGTTTACTTCAGTAAATAAATTTGCCACCACAAGTTCTTTATGCCAAGAACTTCAAAACTCAATTGGAAAAATTATCTGATAGTAAAATGGTCAGTAATGCCTTTTTTTTTATCAATTAATTCACCACTGAGCTAATAACAAAGCCTCTAGATATAGCACATTGTAAGCTATAATTTTGCATTTGCTCTATAGATTCTTTTTCTCAAGTCTCAAAAAAAGTTTTGTAGGAAATTAAAGTAACTGTATCATAATAGTTTACTTCAGTAAATAAATTTGCCACCACAAGTTCTTTATGCCAAGAACTTCAAAACTCAATTGGAAAAATTATCTGATAGTAAAATGGTCAGTAATGCCTTTTTTTTTAAATGTTCAGCAATAATAGTTCTCATACTTCTGTTGATTTTATCTCATGCATATCTAGTAAAATTACTCATCTTGTTAATCAAAATGTTTACTTACTTTTATCTGAGATATAAGTAACATGCCAATTCAGATGTAACATAAACATAATGATTTGATATTAGTATTCTTTGGAAAATGATCATAAGTAAAGTTCAACCTATTATCTTACATAGCTCCAAATAATTGCATTTCCTATAATAAAACTAATATCTAGTCCCTTCAGTCAGTCAGTCAGTTCAGTCACTCAGTCGTGTCTGACTCTTTGTGATCCCATGAATCACAGCATGCCAGGCCTCCCTGTAACATCATCCACTCCCGGAGTTCATTTAAACTCACGTCCATTGAGTCAGTGAGGCCATCCAGCCATCTCATCCTCGGTCGTCCTCTTCTCCTCCTGCCCCCAGTCCCTCCCACCATCAGAGTCTTTTCCAATGAGTCAACTCTTCGCATGAGGTGACCAAAGTACTGGAGTTTCAGCTTCAGCATCATTCCTTCCAAAGAACACCCAGGACTGATCTCCTTCAGAATGGACTGGTTGGATCTCCTTGCAGTCCAAGGGACTCTCAAGAGTCTTCTCCAACACCACAGTTCAAAAGCATCAATTCTTCAGTGCTCAGCTTTCTTCATAGTCCAACTCTCACATCCATACATGACCACTGGAAAAACCATAGCCTTGACTAGATGGACCTTTGTTGGCAAAGTAATAGCTCTGCTTTTGAATATGCTATCTAGGTTGGTCATAATTTTTCTTCCAAGGAGTAAGCATCTTTTAATTTAGCAACTGTCAAATATGCAATACAGTATTCCTAGCTATAGTCACCATGTTGTACATTGCAACCTCATGACTAATTTATTTTATAACTGAAAGTTTGTGCTTTTTGACTCTTTTCTTCCTCAGTTCAGTTCAGTTACTCAGGTGTGCCCAACTCTTTGTGACCTCATGGACTTCAAAAAGCCAGGCTTCCCTGTCCATCACTCAAACTCATGTCCATCTCATCTGTGATGCCACAACAATCTCATCCTATTGTCCCCTTCTCCTCCCACCTTCAATCTTTCCCAGCATCAGGGTCTTTTCAAATGAGTTGGTTCTTCCCATTGGGTGGCCAAAGTAATGGAGTTTCAGCTTCAGCATCAGTCCTTCCAACGAATATTCAGGACTGATTTCCTTCAGGATAGACTGGTTGGATCTCTTCGCTATCCAAGGAATTCTCAAGAATCTTCTCCAACACCACAGTTCAAAAGCATTAATTCTTCAGCACTCAGCTTTCTTCATAGTCCAACTCTCACATTCATTGATGACTATGGGAAAAAATATAGCTTTCATTAGATGAACATTTTTGATACAGTAATGTCTCTGCTTTTTAATATGCTGTCTACTTTGGCTATGGCTTTTCTTCCAAGGAGCAAGCGTCTTTTTATTTCATGGCTGCAGTCACCATATGCAGTGATTTTAGAGCCCCAAAAAATAACATCAGTCACTGTTTACATTGTTTCCCTATCTATTTGCCATGAAGTGATGGGACAGGATGCCATGATCCTAGTTTTCTGAATGTTGAGTTTTTAGTTAACATTTTCACTCTCCTCTTTCACTTTCATCAAGAGGCTCTTAAGTTCTTCTTCACTTTCTGCCATAAGGGTGGTGTCATCAACATATCTGAGGTTATTAATATTTCTCCTGGCAATCTTTATTCCAGCTTGTGCTTCATCCACCCTGGCATTTTACATAATGTACTATAAGTTTACATGATGCATATAAGTTAAATAAGCAGGTGACAGTATACCTCCTTGACAAACTCCTTTCCCATTTGGAACCAGTCTGTTTTTTGATCTCTAGTTCTAACTGTTGTTTCTTGACCTGCATACAGATTTCTCAGGAAACAAGAGATGTGGTAGCCCCATCTTTTAAGAATTTTCCAAAGTTTGCTGTGATTGACATAGCCAAAGGCTTTGGTATACTCAGTAAAGCAGAAATAGATGTTTTTCCGGAACTCTCTTGCTTTTTTGATGATCCAACAGATGTTGGCAATTTGATGTCTGGTTCCTCTGCCTTTCTTAAATCCAGCTTGAACATCTGGAAGTTCTCAGTTCACATACTGTTGAAGCCTGGCTTGGAGAATTTTGAGCATTACCTTGCTTGCTTGTGAGATGACTGTAATTGTGCCATAGTTTGATCATTCTTTGGCATTGCCTTTCTTAGGGATTAGAATGAATATTGACCTTTTCCAGTCCTGTGGCCACTGCTGAGTTTTCCAAATCTGCTGGCATATTGAGTGCAGAACTTTCACAGCATCATCTTTTAGAATTTGAAATAGCTCAACTGAAATTCTGTCACCTTCACTAGCTTTGTTCATAGTGATGCTTCCTAAGTCTAACCTGACTAAGGCTTCCTAAGGCTAGCATTCCAGGTTGTCTGGCTCTAGGTGAGTGATAATACCACTGTGATTATCTGAGTCATGTAGAATTTTTTTTATATAGTACTTCTGTGTTTTCTTGTAACCTCTTCTTAATATTTTCTGCTTCAGTTAGGTCCATACCATTTCTGTTCTTAATTGTGCCCATCTTTGCATGAAATGTTCCCTTGGTATCTTTGATTTTCTTGAAGAGATCTCTAGTCTCACCCATTCAATTGTTTTCCTCTGTTTCTTTGCATTGATCACTGAGGAAGGCTTACTTGTCTCTCCTTGCTACCCTTTGGAACTCTGCATTCAAATGGATATATCCTTTTCTCTTTTGCTTTTCACTTTTCTTTTCTCAGATATTTTTACGGCCTCTTCAGACAACCATTTTGCCTTTTTGCATTTCTTTTTGTTGGGGATGGTCTTGATGGCTGCCTCCTATACAATGTCATGCACTTCCCTCCATAATTCTTCAGGCACTGTCTATTAGATCTAATCTCAGTCATATCTGAGTGTTGTAGTATTTTTTCCTGCTTTCTTCAATTTAAGTATGAATTTGGCAGTAAGGAGTTCATGATCCAAGCCACAGTCAGTTCCAGCTCCTATTTTGCTAACTGTATAGAGCTTCTCCATCTTTGGCTGCTGAGAATGCAATCAATCTGATTTCAGTATTGACCATCTGGTGATGTCCACTTGTAGAGTCTTCTCTTATGTTATTGAAAGTGGATTTTTGTTATGACCAGTGTGTTCTCTTGGCTAACTGTATTAGACTTGGACCTGCTTCATGTTGTACTGCAAGGCACTTTTTTTTTTTTTAAGATATCACATATAGTGCTTATATACTGCACTATGTGCAGGCAAAATTCTAAATGTTTTTACTAATTCTCAGTTATTTATTCTCAAGTCTTATTTTGGGTCCCTCAAGTATCAGTCATCATCATAGTATGAGATATGGAAACCATTTATGATGGGAAATGTTCTGTTAAGGAAGCAGGAGTTTGTTAGTGGAGGCTTCAGACTTAAACACAGCTATGGCATCTGGAAAGGAGAAGGAAAAGGAAGGATAGTGGTGCAGAGAGAGAGTCTCAGACTGTACCACAAGGTGGATGGTAGCCCCTGAGCCAAAATTATGAGTAAGTGAAGCGCTGAGTCCTTCAGGAAAGTAGAGGCACCAGGATCCCTGCCATGGTCAATCATGGACTGGCAGCATCCTGGGAAAAGGATGGTTTCTATGTAAATACACTGATGGATCCAGAGGATGTCATCTGGGGAAAACAGTCAGTGTCGCTACTCTTTGCAGCCAATTTTAATGAACAGAATCTGAGAACTGTAATCCCATGCCTTCCACTACTCATAACAACATTTTGAGTTATGTTTTACAATCGTTCCAGTCTAATTATAAGAAAATAGAATCAGGAAAGTAGAGGCACCAGGATCCCTGCCATGGTCAATCATGGACTGGCAGCATCCTGGGAAAAGGATGGTTTCTATGTAAATACACTGATGGATCCAGAGGATGTCATCTGGGGAAAACAGTCAGTGTCGCTACTCTTTGCAGCCAATTTTAATGAACAGAATCTGAGAACTGTAATCCCATGCCTTCCACTACTCATAACAACATTTTGAGTTATGTTTTACAATCGTTCCAGTCTAATTATAAGAAAATAGAGAAATAAAGATTATAGCATCTAAGTTCATATCTCAGTGCCCAGTCAATGTATACAAATTTTCTTAATTTGTTATGTGATTTCTTCATGCATTATCTTACAAAATTATACATGCTACATATTTCTTTTGGCTAATTAAATAATTTAAAACATCACCAGATAATTCTACTACTGTATATGTTAGCAGAATATTTGATCTCTATTAATCTGTTTTTAAACTATACTCAGCAGAAATTGCACTTAAACAGCAAAAGACTGAGAAGGTTAAAAATAGATGGGGAAAAAAATAGATGGAAATACTAGAAACTGCCTGCAATAGTAAATAAAAATTCTAAAGAAACTCAGATGATTGCTCCTTGGAAGAAAAGCTATGACAAACCTAAACAGCATATTAAAAAGCAGAGACATCACTTTGCTGACAAAGTTCTATATAGTCAAAGCTATGGTTTTATCAGTAGTCATGTACAAGCATGAAAGCTGGATCATAAAGAAGGCTGAGCACCAAAGAATTCATGCTTTCAAATTGTGGTGCCAGATAAGACTCTTGAGAATCCACTGGACAGGAAGGAGATCAAACCAGCCAATTCTAAAGGAAAACAACCCTGGAAAGACTGATGCTGAAGCTGAGGCTACAATACTTTGGCCACCTGATGTGAAAAGCCGACCTGTTGGAAAAGACCCTGATGCTGGGAAAAGTTGATGGCAGTAGGAGAAGAGTGCAACAGAAGGTGAGATGGTTGGATGACCTCATCAACTCAATGGACATGAGTTTGAACAGATTCTGGGAGAAGTGAAGGACAGAAGCCTGGAGTACTTCTTGCAGTCCATGGGGTCACAAAGAGTCAGATATGACTTAGTGACTGAACAACAACAAAAGAAACTTAGAGAGAGTAAAACTCACTTTTTCATTAATTTTCATCTACCCTTTTATATCAAAGTAATATTGATAACAGTGGATAAGGAAGAACTTAGACTCTATGATGATAATATAAGCTTGCTAAAATAAGCAAATTGAATCATCTCCCAAGGCCAATACCCTATGATTGAAATGTTAATTTTATGTTGTTAAATTTTACACCCTCAAAAATCTGTGTGTACTGTTTGCACCAGGAAAATATGATAAGTAACATGTTAAGCCATGTAACAGGCGCTAATCTCTCTTTAAACATTTGTCTTAGCTCTCTAGATTTCCAGTTCCACATCAATCCACAAGGAGGTGGATTCTATCAGAAATGTGAGGAAAGGATCATCAGTTACCAGAGACACTAATGAAAAAAACAATGAGAAACAGGTTTTCTGGTACAAATGCAGAGAATCAAATTAAGTAAAACAGAGTGAGGTCAAGGAATATTCTCAAAGTGCATTACAACAGGCTAGGTTTGGGAGTTGCTGAATTACATTATCTGTAGTTATAAAACTATTCTTAAAAACTCTCTACTTATTTAATGTTCATATTTAAAATTTCCTTTATATAAACATTTACATTTGATTAAATTTATCACAAATTTTTTCATCTATACCATGAGAAAAAAGAGAGTTCCCAAAAATACTGCAATAATTTTTTAACCAAATATCATTAACATTTAATGTAAATTAGAAACAAACATAAACCACCTGCTTAGTAGGATAATTAATTTTTTGGATCAAAATTTAATTTTATGTATGTGATATATGTATGTATATACACACATGTATATACATATATATATATGATCTAAAATGGTATGTTAATTATCAGTAGAAACACTTGTCATCTATTAAAGACGGAATTTCATATAATGACTCCAATGTAAAAATTTTGTCAAAGGGTAGTCTTTGTGCATTTTGAAGCCCAGCCTTCTATAATATACTCTAAAATTGCAGTTGAATGATGTTTTTACTTTAAGTTTCTCTATTTTCTTGTATCAGCAGTACATTACCAGTTAATGTTAACAATTACTCACTGTGCTTATCTGTAAACAAAATTCAAAAATCATGATGTGAATATAATGCACTGCCAGAACAGAGAATAACTATTCTTGCACCTATCACACCTTATGTCAACATGCTCATTCATAATAATAAAAACTACACCTTCCAGTACATAAGTTGATTAAACCTTACCAGAACAACTAACATTTCCTAGTTTTGTATAACATTTAAAATACTCCAAAATCTTATAAGCTGATCTACATAGCAGTGAAGTGAATCATGGCAGCATTTTTCAACATACATAAAGAAGACATTGAGTTCTGTTCTTGTCTCTGCTGCTGTTTCTATTGACATTGCAGGTGTGCAGCAACAATAAAAAATAAAGGTAGCGTTTTTCTTACTAATTCATACAATTGCTCAGAGAAGGCAATGGCACCCCACTCCAGTACTCTTGCCTGGAAAATTCCAAGGACGGAGGAGCCCGGTAGGCTGCAGTCCATAGGGTCGATAAGAGTCGGACACGATTGAGCAACTTCACTTTCACTTTTCACTTTCATGCATTGGAGAAGGAAATGGCAACCCACTCCAGGGTTCTTGCCTGAAGAATCCCAGGGATGGGGGAGCCTGGTGGTCTGCTGTCTATAGGGTCGCAGAGTTGGACACTACTGAAGCGACTTAGCAGTAGTATACAACTACTGCTTAAAGCCTCTGAAGTAAACATCTGCATTCAGTTCAGTTCATTTCAGTTCAGTCTCTCAGTCGTGTCCAACTCTTTGGGAACCCATGAACCACGGCATGCCAGGCCTCCTTGTCCATCACCAACTCCCGGAGTTCACTCAAACTCGTGTCCATTGAGTCAGTGATGTCATCCAACCATCTCTTCCTCTGTCGTCCCCTTATCCTCCTGCCCTCAATCTTTCCCAGCATCAGGGTCTTTTCAAATGAGTCAGCTCTTCACATCAAGTGGCCAAAATATTAGAGTTTCGCTTCAACATCAGTCCTTCCAAAGAACATGCAGGACTGGTATCCTTTAGGATGAACTGCTTGGATCTCCTTGCAATCCAAGGGACTTTCAAGAGTCTTCACCAAGACCACAGTTCAAAAGCATCAGTTCTGCGGCACTCAGCTTTCTTTGTAGTCCAACTCTCACTTCCATACATGACCACTGGAAAAACCATTAGCCCTTACTAGACAGACTTTTGTTGGCAAAGTAAAGTTTCTGCTTTTTAATATGTTATCTAGGTTGGTCATAACTTTCCTTCCAAGGCATAAGCATCTTTTAATCTCATGGCTATAATTACCATCTGCAGTGATTTTGGAGGCCAAAAAACTAAAATCAGCCACTGTCTCCAATGTTGCCCCATCTATTTGCCATGAAGTGATGGGACCGGATGCCATGATCTTTGTTTTCTGAATGTTGAGCTTTAAGCCAATTTTTTCACTCTCCTCTTTCACTGTCATCAAGAGGCTCTTTAGTTCTTCTTCACTTTCTGCCATAAAGGTGGTGTCATCTGCATATCTGAGGTTATTGATATTTCTCCCAGTAATCTTGATTCCAGCTTGTGCTTCTTCCAGCCCAGCATTTTTCATGTACTCTGGATACAAGTTAAATAAGCAGGGTGACAATATACAGCCTTGATGTACTCCTTTCCCAATTTGGAACCAGTCTTTTGTTCTATGCCCAGTTCTAACTGTTGCTTCCTGACCTGCATACAGGTTTCCAAAGAGGCTAGTCAGGTGGTCTGGTATTCCCATCTCTTGAAGATCCAGTTTATTGTGATCCACAGAGTCAAAGGCTTTGGCATAGTGAATAAAGCAGAAATAGATGTTTTTCTGGAACTCTCTCGCTTTTTCAATGATCTAGCAAATGTTGGAAATTCAATCTCTGGTTCCTCTACCTTTTCTGAAACCAGTTTGAACATCTGGAAGCTCATGGTTCACGTATTGCTGAAGCCTGGCTTGGAGAATTTTGAGCATTACTTTACTAGCATGTGAGATGAGTGCAATTGTGTGGTAGTTTGAGCATTCTTTGGCATTGCCTTTCTTTGGGATTGGAATGAAAACTGACCTTTTCCAGTCCTGTGGTCACTGCTGAGTTTTCCAAATTTGCTTCATACTGAGTGCAGCACTTTCACAGCATCCTCATATCAAATAACTTAATCCTGCTTCCCACTGCTACTACTACCGGCTACTGCCCAAACATATATGGTTCATATTATTTTAATCCAACGTTTATCACTTTCTTATGAAAGGTCATTAGAAACACTACTATTTTGCTAATAAGCCACTAATTTGCTAATTGCTCTACTCAGTTCTGAAATCAGAAAAAACAACTCTAGGGTGAAATGAAGATGAAAGAGACACATGAAGAAACAAGTTATGTCAGCCTTCTAGGGACTGTAAGGAAAACACATTTTTAATACATTTGAATTTGCATTATGTAATTAAAAGAGAAAATCATAATCTTTGCAATAAATCAAGCAATACCAATACTCATAAAGAAAGACATCATTTTTGATCATCACCTCACTTCTTTGTTATCTTAACCCCATTTCAGTTCCATCTCTCTAGAGTAATCAGTATTACTTTGTGTACTTTGTTACACTTTTTTCCCAATTTTTTTTAAATTGGTGTAATTGTTTTGCTGACACACCTCTCTTAATGTTGTTTAGAGATTTAGAGATTTTTGAAGTTTATATATGTATTTTAATAAAAAGTACATAGTATCTAGTAACTCACTTTAACTCATAAAGAAAGACATCATTTTTGATCATCACCTCACTTCTTTGTTATCTTAACCCCATTTCAGTTCCATCTCTCTAGAGTAATCAGTATTACTTTGTGTACTTTGTCACACTTTTTTCCCAATTTTTTTTTAAATTGGTGTAATTGTTTTGCTGACACACCTCTCTTAATGTTGTTTAGAGATTTAGAGATTTTTGAAGTTTATATATGTATTTTAATAAAAAGTACATAGTATCTAGTAACTCACTTTTTTCATGTTACCTATTCTGTCTCTTTTTCTCTTTCTCTCTCTCTCTCTCTTTTTTTTTTCTTTAATTTTCCTATGACTCTGTGCATGGAAGGGGTGTTAAATAGTGTTCCACCAGGAAAATGGGAAGTAATCTAGATTTTCTAGCACCAAGAAAGTAGTGTTCATGCTAAGTTGATTCAGTCATGTTGGAGTCTTTATGACCCTATGGACTGTAACCCAGCCATAGCCATAGCAGACCCCTCTGTCCAGGGGAATCTTCCTGACCCAGGGATCAAACATGTGTCTCATGTCTGTTGCATTGACAGGCAAGTTCTTTAGCACTAGTGCTACCTGGGAAGCCCCCTCAGAAGTAGGAAAGCAGTTAAATAAAAACTGCTCTTGGCTTTCAGGATATCTAGGGTGTAGGATTCGGGAGCAGTTCACACATAATTCACTGCAAGTCCTGTGTTCTTGTTCCAGTGAAAAGGGGGGGACAAAAAGAGGCATATAGGGCCTGTGTGTGTGTGTGTGTGTGTGTATGTGTGTGTGTGTGTGTTTCTTTCCTTTTCCTGAGAACAAAGCAAATAAGAACAGTGAGCAGGCCTAAACATTCCTAACTATTTTTTAACTTTAACTGCTCCTGACTCTGCGTGCCTGTTACTAAGTTTACTTTTCTGCCTCCTAACCCTACAGGAGCTACAATTCACACCTATTTCCCTTTGACTATATGCTAAATACAGCCTGTATCTGGTGTTTACCCTTACAACACTCTTCCCCTTATAGTTCTTCTATTTTACATGTCAGAAAGAAGTCCACACAGTCACTTAAATGGCAGACTCAATTCCTTGGTTACTGAACCCAGCTGATGACTATCTTTGAAACAATACAAGAGGCAGAAATCAGGATCCTAACACCTTTGTCCTTCATCCTCAGCTCCTGAGTGTGAGCCTTTATCTTACATAAGCTCCTAGACTCCTCATGGAGTGGGAGTGACACAGTTCTTGAGACATGAGCATATTGTGATCCCATGTTGCCTGGCTGAGCTGATGGCTGAGAATTAAAGCCACCAAATTCCAAACCTTTTTTATTTGACTTTGGTGGGCAGAGAAAGCCAAGATTTTGGCCAGCAATACTTTCTGATCTTCCATCTGGAAATTGCCACCTGTTTCTAAAAGATGTATAATAGCCTTTCATTGGTAACATCTAATCCAGATGTCTAATGCAATGTGAGTCTGAGAAATCTAGATCAGAGTATCACCCTTGAAGTACATTGGAGAGTATGGAAGTAATGTTGAAATAACAACAAACAATCCAGAAAAATTGTAAAACCATTGAAATATGAATAGCTATAAATTTATTTATATCATAAATAATCAAAAATTGATTAAGGACAAGATTTATGTTGGAATTTTTTTTTCTCTCTTTGTACCTGACCCTCAAATTTTACAACTGTCAACTTCTGTGCTCATGTTTCTCTTTAGATTCAGCTCAGTTCAGTCACTCAGTCGTGTCCAACTCTTTGCAACCCCATGGACTGCAGCACACAAGGCTTCCATGCTTCACTGTCCATCACCAACTCCTGGAGCATATTCAACTCATGTTCATCAAGTCAGTGATGCCATCCATCCATCTCATCCTCTGTTATCTCCTCCTCCTCCTTCCTTCAATCATTCCCAGCATCAGGGTCTTTCCCAGTGAGTCAGTTCTTCCCATAGGTGGCCAAAGTATTGGAGTTTCAGCTTCAGCATCAGTCCTTCCAATGAATATTTAGGACTGATTTCCTTCAGGATAGAGTGGTTCGATCTCCTTGCTGTTCAATGGACTCTCAAGAGTCTTCTCTAATACCACAGTTCAAAAGCACCAATTCTTCAGCACTAAGTTTTCTTTATCCTCCAACTCTTATATGCATGACTACTGGAAAAGCCATAGCTGTGCCTAGACAGACCATTGTTGGTAAAATAATGTCTCTGCTTTTTAATATGCTATCTAGGTTGTTCATAAATTTCCTTCCAAGGAGCAAGCATCTTTTAATTTCATATCTGCAGTCACCATCTGCAGTAATTTTGGAGACCCCAAAATAAAATCTGTCACTGTTTCCGTTGTTTCCCCATTTATTTTCCATGAAGTGATGGAATTGGATGTTATGATCTTAGTTTTCTGAATGTTGAGCTTTAAGCCAATATTTTCAGTCTCCTCTTTCACATTTATCAAGAGGCTCTTTAGTTCTTCACTTTCTGCCTGCAAGATTGGTGTCATCTGCATATCTGAGGTTATTGATATTTCTCCCGGCAATCTTGATTCCAGCCTGTGCTTCATCCAGCCCGGCATTTCACATGATGTACTCTGCATATAAGTTAAATAAGCAGGGTGACAATGTATAACCTTGATGTACTTTTTTCCCCGATTTGGAACCAGTCTGTTGTTCCATGTCTGGTTCTAACTGTTGCTTCTTGACCTACATAAAGATTTCTCAAGAGGCAGGTCAGGTGGTCTGGTATTCCCATCTCTTTCAGAATTTTCCACAATTTGTTCTGATCCAAACATTCAAAGTCTTTGGCATAGTCAATAAAGAAGAGGTAGATGTTTTTCTGTAACTCTCTTGCTTTGTTGAGCCAATGGATGTTTGCAATTTGATCTCTGGTTCCTCTGCCCTTTCTAAATTCAGCGTGAACATCTGGAAGTTCTCAGTTCACATATTGTTGAAGCCTGGCTTAGAGAATTTTGAGCATTACTTTACTAGCATGTGAGATGAGTGCAATTGTGTGGTAGTTTGAGCATTCTTTGGCATTGCCTTTCTTTGGGATTGGAATGAAAACTGACCTTTTCCAGTCCTGTGGCCACTGCTGAGTTTTCCAAATTTGCTGGCATATTGAGTGCAGCACTTTCAGCATCATTTTTTAGGATTTGAAATAGCTCAACTGGAATTCCATCACCTCACTGGCTTTATTTCTGGAGATGTTTCCTAAGCCCCACTTGATTTTGCATACCAGGATGTCTGGCTCTAGGTGAGAG
>SJYC01113427.1:0-11345 GCA_006408675.1 Madoqua kirkii
ATAGAGCTTCTCCATCTTTGGCTGCAAAGAATATAATCAATCTGATTTCGATATTGACCCTCTGGTGATGTCCATGTGTAGAGTCTTCTCATTTGTTGTTGAAAGAGGCTTTTTTTAATCACGTCTGTTGTTTTTTTCTAAACTCTGTTAGCCTTTGCCCTGCATCATTTTGTGTTCCAATGCCAAATTTTTCCATTACTCTAAGTATCTCTTGACTTCCTACTTTGGCATTCCAGTTCAGGTTGCCATTTTCCTTCTCCAATAATGAAAAAAGATATCTTTTTTGGATGTTCTAGAAGGTCTTATAGGTCCTCTTAGAACGGTTCAACTTCAGCTTCTTCAGCATTACTGTTTGGGGCATACATCTGAATTATGGTGATATTGAACTGTTGGCCTGGAATACTCTAAGTATCTCTTGACTTCCTACTTTGGCATTCCAGTTCAGGTTGCCATTTTCCTTCTCCAATAATGAAAAAAGATATCTTTTTTGGATGTTCTAGAAGGTCTTATAGGTCCTCTTAGAACGGTTCAACTTCAGCTTCTTCAGCATTACTGTTTGGGGCATACATCTGAATTATGGTGATATTGAACTGTTGGCCTGGAAAAAAACAGAGATCATTCTGCCATTTTTGAGATTGTATCCAAGTAATGCATTTTGGACTCTTTTGTTGACTATAATGGCTACTCCATTTCTTCTAAGAGATTCTTGCCCACAGTAGTAGATATAATGGTCACCTGAGTTAAATTCACCCATTCAGTCCATTTTAGTTCATTGATTCCTAAAATGTCTATTATTGGCATGTCCTGTTTGACCACTTACAATTTACCTGATTCATGGACCTAACATTCCAGGTTCCTATTCAAAGTTGCTCTTATAGCATCAGAATTTACTTCCATTACCAGTCATATCCACAACTGAGTATTGTTTTTGCTTTGGCTCCAACTCTGTTTGGATTATATATTTTACTTCTCTGCCTTAAGCACTAAGTGGGCCATGCATCCTGAAAGCCAGTGTTTTCTCAAAGTTAATAAGTCTCCTCATATACTTTATTTGTTAATTTCTCAACAATATTTCTATGTTGCTTTCAGAAGCTCCTGTACTTGTATATATGCCTTACTGATTTTATGCATCTATTTTTTTAACTTTTCTCTTGTTTTCCATTTATTTTTTTCACCTTTTATCGTCTAGACTTTATAAAATTAGCAATTTTTAATAACCTTGAAATATTCCATAATTTTATACTTAAGGAAAATCACTGATTTATAGCACTTTTCCCCCCCACAGATAGTGAAATATCTTTTGTTAGATTTTGCAGACATTAAGTATACATGTGTTAAAATTCTCCTTGTCTCCTGAGTCTTCTCAAACTGTTTTATCTCTCTGTTATGTGGAAGGATGGATTGGAATCTCTGTTGATCCAAGGGATTCTTGGATCATTCTTTACTTAGTAGTGAAGTACTAGAAAACACTGCGAATTGTGTGCGAAGTGTACATGGACAGGCATCATTTTACAGTGACAGGCATCATGCTTTCTCATTGGAGGATACCAAAGTGTGTTCTGACTAGTAAGGCATCCCCACAGATAGTGAAATATCTTTTTTAGATTTTGCAGACATTAAGTATACATGTGTTAAAATTCTCCTTGTCTCCTGAGTCTTCTCAAACTGTTTTATCTCTCTGTTATGTGGAAGGACGGATTGGAATCTCTGTTGATCCAAGGGATTCTTGGATCATTCTTTACTTAGTAGTGAAGTACTAGAAAACACTGCGAATTGTGTGCGAAGTGTACATGGACAGGCATCATTTTACAGTGACAGGCATCATGCTTTCTCATTGGAGGATACCAAAGTGTGTTCTGACTAGTAAGGCAGGCACTTTCCAAAGAAAGATGCTCAAAATCACATGTATGGGCTATTTTCCTGTTACATTTTAATTAATTATCTAGGAATATTAATTTTAGTACACTTTTTAAACAATTTCTGAGTCTTTTTCCTCAGTTTTTTTATGGTAAAGTAACATCTAATCTTTTCATTTTTGTGTATCAAATGTTCTTCACTAATCAACTTAAAAAAAGTCATAACCTAAAAGTTGAAAGTTGTTTTACTTGGTGGGAATATTTAGAATTTCAAGCCCAGGAGACACTATCTCAAGTGACCCTGAGAGAACTGCTCTGAGGAGATGGGGGAGGAAGTTAGGTTATATAGAAGTTTACAACAAAGGGCAGGTAATCTGAACATCAGAATATTTTTGTGTATTAAAGAAAACCAGATATCTCAAGTTAAGGAATTTAGCACTTTCCTATGTATGGGAAGATGTAAGAGTCTTGCTCACTAACGCATTCTTTTCATATACATCTCAGTTATCTGGGGCCATCATCCTTTGTTTTTCCTCAGTGTTCACCTTAGGGAGTGGCTGCAGCCCAATGGCTACTGGATATTATTCTCCTTCCTGGTTGCCCTCGAAGAATGAAATTGCTAATGACTGTGCCATCCTTCTTTATTAATATTGCAAGAAATACTTCATTTCTCACATTCATGACTTTTGACTCTTCACCTAACAACTTGACCTTTCTGAAAGTAAACAAAGGTTTTTTAGCAGTTTTGAAATATTTATTATTTTATTATAATAGTAGAATTATCTCCCCAATCTAAATTTCTTCTGAAATAAAGCAGAATTATGAGGACAATATGCTAAGTATTTACATAGTAGCATTTTCTAACTTAAAAACTTGCAGAAATGTGCCCACTACCATATGAATTTAATATCTGACCAAAGAGTATCTTTCTCCCTGTCTATATTGATGTTAAACTGGAAAACTTTAGCTATTTTAAAACTAATGTCATTTATGATTAATAAACCTATGATAATATATACAGAAAAGTCATTAACTGCTAGGTAGTATGATAACCACTTCATATATATTCTTTTGTTTAAATCTCACAGCATCTCATGAAGTAAGTATTGTTTTTTAATACATTTGTCATATCAGCAAAATCTACCTGCCATCTCTGATGTTCCCTCTCCTTGAACTATAACTTCTACTATTTGCACTTGGAAGGTTGGCATCCACTCACCAGTTTATTCATTTATTTTATTTGCAGTTTAGTTTGTTTGGTAAAAAAAAATATCTTCCATTTCCTTACCTGAAATACAAGTTCTGTCCCCTTAAATTTAACTTTTATTTCCTGAGGATACACTTTCCTCCATCACGGTACTGAACTGAGCTCAGGCAATAGGGAAGCAGCAAGAGAATATGGTATTCTGGTCAGTGGCCACTGCACTAACAAATTGTTAGTGCCACTGCACTACCCATCTTTCTTTTGTTGGTTGTATCATGTTCAGTGCTATTAACAGTAACTAGAAATAGCAATGGCATCAGCAAAATATGCTTCTCCAGAGGGAGCAGACTATGTCGTCTTAGATGTCTAGTCTTTCTCTCTATTCTGCCACCTTCAATGACTGACATATTCAGAGTAGCTTCATTGTCCAGAAACATTTATAATGTTCCAGCCATTATGTTCAAATTCCAGCAGGGTATTGCATAAATAAAGAAAAGTTAAAAACTCCTTTCTCTTAAGTTTCTACTACTAATTCTTCCTTAAGTATCTTTGATCAGAACATATTCACACTGCTATAATTATTTGCAAGGAGTCTGGGAAGTGTTTGTGTTGTGTGTGTGTGTGCACACATTCATGTTTGAAGATACTTCTTAGCACAATAATATAGATTTCTGTTTCTATGTAACTTTAACCCTCCCACAGTCCACCCCTTTGGCAAACTAGTTATCAAAGGAGGCGTTGATTCCCAAATACTGAAAGATTCAGCCTTTTTACAAAAGTATCAGACTCAAAATTTCACCCAGTTACTGAATAATCTCAAAGCCCGGGATGTTTGCTTCTTGTGTGTTTGTCTCATGCTGGATAGTAGATAACATCTCACAGTCCATTGGTCTGAAACTAATATTAAATGAATCCTCTGTTTTCAGTAATAATTTAAGCACAGTGGTAGGGATGAAATAATATATATGTAATAAAAATTCCCATTTAGAAGACATATGCAGAAATTACTAGTGCATAACTTTTAGCAAATACAGCTGTGCAGCCACAATATAAGCTCCTGCTTTGAGTCAGGCTCTGTCCTCCTCTCTGGGAACCCTGCCTTGTCACTATTCACTTGTCTACAATTAAGTTGAACAATGGATAGGATAACCAGAATCCCTAAGGTAAATATAGTTTGAACAACTTACTTGTTGATGGTGTAGCTTTAAAGACTTTTACTTTTTTTTTTTTCTTTTTTAAGTTTCTTCCAGTCACTAGTTACTGTAGGACAGGAATGAAGTTTCTTTTACAAAGAAAGCAATAACAGTAAAATATTAATACTCTCATTCCCAAATATAATAGATTTAAAAATTTCCTTTACAAAGTAACATCAGTGGTTATAATTTAAGGTATATGCCACCCTAGTGAGACATCTGGTATCTTGATGAGAGATTTAGACTATTTTGGAACACTTAAGTTTTAAAGATCTAAGTAAGTATAATGATGAAAGTATGAAATAAAATGTCACAAAATCTAAGTTTGTCTCTACATCTATATTTACTGGATATTTGGCTTTGAACATGAAACAGACATTCCTTAACTTAGTTTTGACTTCTTTAAAATGCTATTAGCCTCCACGAGAAACAAATGAGATAATATGAATGGAAAGTGTTTTGT
Organism: Madoqua kirkii; assembly: GCA_006408675.1. Classification (NCBI taxonomy): domain Eukaryota; kingdom Metazoa; phylum Chordata; class Mammalia; order Artiodactyla; family Bovidae; genus Madoqua; species Madoqua kirkii. The sequence continues at coordinate 4,717 of SJYC01113427.1, forward strand.
GGGCTATAAATAGCCCATTATATCAGGTATTATTGCTATGACAGAAATCACTGAAGAGCACCCACTATAATAGAAAATTTTCTTTATATAAAAATATGTCATAAAATAAAATAATTATATAATGTGCTGGGCATACTATCAAGTATTGTATATAGCTCAAGGGACATTTCTGTGAGAACTTGGCATTGCTATTCTCTCAGTGTCAAATGCATCATTGTGGCTGCATTATACAACATCATTATTTGTGGCATCTTTCACAAATTTCCCATATAATGAACATATATCATTTTCCCTTTTGAAGCAAAAATAGAAAATACTGGTTTCTTAGAATTGAAAGAGTTGCAATTTATTGTAGAAATAAATTCTTATCAAGGGCTGTGTGTCCTTGTTTCAACAAGCCTTTAGATCCCAGCTCAAATATATTCCTTAATAGTCGATAAGCTGTCAAAGAGATACTGAACACTGGGAAAAACATGGGGCTGTTAAGAATGCACAAATATAGCTATCCCAGTCCTGCTTCCTATTGTGCAGATGGATTTTTCCCTAGTGCTTCTGGAAAGAGTCCATAATATTCTTCCATGTACGCACATCTAGGACTCCAGCCTAGGGCAATCTTTTCATTATCAAAAACCAGTGTCAAAACACTGACATCAGTTTAGGAAAATGAAGACAGCAAGTTAAAATTTAACCACTTGGACAGGAAATGTCAGATTGACTATACAGATATTGCCTTTGTGTAGAGGTAAGTATTTAGAAAAAGAGTGAATGACTCATTTTCATATAACCCAGGCAAATACTTTCAACTTAATTTACAGTGGTTTGTCTATTTCAACATCATATATACATGGAGACTTGTGGCATGTATTTGTGTGTATCATATATATTCATGCACATACATGTTTGCACATATAACATATTAGTTGTATCAATTACATATTATATTTTATATAATTACTATACAATGAAAAAACCCTCACATTCTCACCCCCATCTAACCTACACAAACACAAAAATAATGATTATTACTGTTTTTTGTCTTTATCTCTTGATGTATATATTTACACGTGACAAAAATATATGCCTAAACCCCCTTATTTCATCAGAAATGGCACACTATCACACTATCACACTCTTCTGTACCTTGATTTTTTCATTTAATAATAGGTAGTACATTCATATCAATACATACATACCTCATTTTTTATACAAGTACATGAATTCTATTGTATGATAATCTATAACTTAACTGGCCCCTTCTTGATAGACAATAACATACTAAATATAATGTAATGTTTAAAAATCACCTCAATGGAAACTTTCAATGTGTTATTTCCTAGAGTGCAAGTAGACATGTTGGTCAATCAATCTAGACAAACTAGAAAAACTTGATTTCTTCCAAGACAATGTAGAAGAAGTGGATAAATTCTTAGACACATACAACTTCACAGCACAGAATTAGGAAGAATTAGAAAATCTAAGTGAACAAATATAGATTAAGGAGATTAAATTAGCAATCAGTAGTCTCTTGACAAAGAGCCCAGGACCAGATAGCATCACTGTGAATTTTATCAAATATTTTTCAAAAAATTACCATCGATCCTTCACAAATTCTAAAAAAATAAAAATAAAAGTAAAACATGAAAAAGAGGGAACTCTCTCAAACCCATTTCATGAGACTAGCATTATTTTAATAACAAAAGCAGCTAAGGTCAGTATGAGGAAAGAAGCTTACTAGCCAATATCTTAATATAAATGCAAAAAGTCTCAACAAATATATTAGCAAACAGAATTCAACAGCACATTAAAAGGATATCCCATTTAATGTGATAATCCCACATTATCTAGTGGGATTTTATTTGGGATGCAAAGATGTTTCAGTGCACTCAGATCAATAATTGTGATACATCACATTAACACAGTGAAAGATAAAAATTACAACAGATGCAGAAAAAGTATTTTACAAAATTCAGTATCCATACATGATGAAAAATCTCAACAAATTAAGTATAGAAGAAATGTACTTCAACATAATAAATGCCATATATGACAAGCCCACAACTAACATCACGTGCATGAACTCTCACTCATGTCTGCTCTTTATGACCCTAAGGACTGTAGCCCACCAGGTGCCTCTGTGCATGGGATTTTCCAGCTAAGAACACTGGAGTGGGTTTCCATTTCCTTCTCCAGGGGATCTTCCCAACCCAGGGTTCAAACCATGTCTCTTGCATCTCCTGCACTGGCAAGCAGTTTCTTTACCAGTTGAGCCCCCCACTCAATGGTGAAAGGTTGAAAACTCTTTATGATCAGGAACAAGACAATGGTGCCTTCTTACATCACTCCTATTCAGCAGAGTATCAAAAGTCTTAGCTAGAGCAATCAGGCAAGTAAAAGAAATAAAAGTTATCAAAATTCAAAAAGAATTAAAATTTCCTCTATTTGCAGATGACATAATTTTATATACAGAAAATCCTAAAGATTGTATCAATAAACTATTAGATCTTAAAAATCAACAAATCCAGTAAACTTCAGGATAAAAGAAACCAATACTGCATAATGAGTTTTATTTTTATACACTAACAATTAATTGTCTGAAAAAACTAAAGAAAGTATTTTTATTACAATAGCATTAAAAAAATAAAATTCTTAGTAGCAAATTTAACCAAGGATGCAAAAGATCTCTACACTGAGAGCTATAAGACATTGAGCAATGGAAATACACCCTATGTTTATAGGTTGCTGGAGAAGAAAATGGCAACTCACTCCAGTATTCTTGCCTGGAAAATCCCATTGATGGAGGAACCTGGCAGGCGATAGTCCATGGGGTCACAAAGAGTCGGACATGACTGAGTGACTTCACTTCTACTTCATAGGTTGGAAGAATTCATACTGTTAAAATGTCTATACCACCCAAAGCTATCTATAGATTCAATGCAATATCAAGATTCCAATTGCATTTTTACAGAAAAGGAAAAAAAAAACTTGTAAGATATGTATAGAACCACAAAAGACTCCAAATTGAAAAAGCAATCTTGAGAAAAGAAGAACAAAGCTGGAGGCATCATATATCCTGATTTCGAACTGTATTACAAAGCCATAGTATTCAAAACACTATGATACCACCTTAAAAGCAGATACATACCAATGGAACAGAATAGAGACCCAGAAATAAATGTGTAACTATATAGTCAACTCTTATTTAACAGGCAAAGCAAGAATAGTCAAAGAAGATAAAGCAGTTTCTTCAATAAATGGTGTTAGGGAAATTGGAGAGTCACATGCAAAATAATGAAATTAAGCCGCTATTTTACACTACTCACAAAAATTAACTTAAAATGGTTTGTTTAAAGATTTAAATGTAAGACTTGAAACCACTCCTGGAACAAAATTGGGAAACAAAACTTGGGACATGGGACTTGAAAATGTTTTTAGGGGGATATGACATCTACAGCAGAAGCAACGAAATCAATAATAAATAAGTGAGACCACATTAAACTTGAAAACTACTACACAGGAAAAGAAATGATCAACAAAACAAAAAGATGGTTTACAAAATAGGAGAAAATATTTTCAAACCACAAAACTGACAATGGGTTAAAATCTAAAATATATATGAGGAACCCATACAACTCAATAGCAAACAATAACAAAATTAATCCAAATTTTAAAATGGGCAAAGTACCAAGAGAGATATTTTTCCAGAGAAGACATACAACTGACCAACAGGTACACAGAAAATTATTCAACCTCATTAACTAGTAGGGAAGTGAAAATGAAAACCTCAATGAAATATTACCTCACACCTGTTAGAATGTGCAATGCTAATTCACCCCAGTCATGTCCAACTCATTGCTACCCCATAGACTGTAGCTCACCAGGCTTCTCTGTCCATGGAATTCTACAGGCAAGAAAACTAGAGTGAGTTGCCATTCCCTTCTCCAGGAATCCTCTCAATCCAGGAACTAAAATTGCATCTCATGTCTCCTGCATTGGCAGGTGGGTTCTTTATCACTAGCACCACCAGGGTTCCCTCTATTAGAATGGCTATTATCAAAGAGACAAGAGAACAAAACCTGGCTAGAATGTGGAGAACTAGAAACCTCTGTGTACTTATGACGGTAATGTAAATTTGTACAGTCACTATTGAAAATAGTATAAAGTTTCCTTAAAAATTAAAAATGGAAATACCATAAGGTTCAGAAGTTCCACTTCTGGGTATGTCTGAAGAAAATGAAATCACTGTCCCAAAAAGGTATTCACTCCCATGTTCACTATGACAATATATAAAATAAAATAGAGAAGACATGGGAACGACCTAAATATTCACTGATGCATGAATAGACAAAAAAAAAAAAAAAGATGTGAAATATTGTTTGGCCACCTGATGTAAAGAACTGATTCATTTGAAAAGACCCTGATGCTGGGAAAGATTGAAGGCAGGAGGAGAAGGGGGTGACAGAGGATGAGATGGTTGGATGGCATCGCCGCCAACCTGATGGACATGAGTTTGAGCAAGCTTTGGGAGCTGGCGATGGACAGGGAAGCCTGGTGTGCTGCAATCTATGGGGTTGCAAAGAGTCAGACATGACTGAGTAACTGAACTAAGTTGATATTGTTGTTTACTTGCCAAGTCTTATCTGACTCTGTGAGCCCATGGACTGTAGCCCACAGGCTCCTCAGTTCTTTGGCTTTTCCAGGCAAGAATACTAGAGTGGATTACTATTTGCTTCTCCAGGGGATCTTCCCAACCCAAAAATCAAACTCACCGCTACTGTGTTAGCGGGCAGATGCTTTACCACTGATCCACGAGACAAGTCCATGTGATATATTCAGTTCAGTTCAGTTGCTCAGTCATGTCCGACTCTTTGGGACCCCATGAACCGCAGCACATCAGGCCTCCCAAGTCTCCGACTCGACCCAAACCCATGTCAATTGAGTCGGGGATGCCATCCAGCATCTCTTTCGTCCCTTTCTCCTCCTGCCTTCAATCTTTCCCACCATCAGGGTCTTTGCCAGTGAATCAGCTCTTCGCAACAGATGGCCAAAGTACTGGAGTTTCAACTTTAGCATCAGTCCTTCCAATGAATACCCAGGACTGATCTCCTTTAGAATAGACTGGTTGGGTCTCCTTATAGTCCAAGGGACTCTCAAGAGTCTTCTCCAACACCACAGTTCAAACAAATAAACAATTTCAATATTTAATTAAAGAATTATCTAACTTACTTTCAATTTAATACCAATCATTAAAAATACAGAGAAATAGAACAGAATATACATCATCAAATTGGGTTTTGACTCATATCCAGCCCTGGAAATCCCATGTCACAGCAAATCCAGAGTTCTAATAGGGAAAAGGTCCCAGACAGCAGGTCCACTCCATGCGTGGGACTTCAGAGTTTCAATTTGGGGGGTTCTGTTTTATAATCCCTGGCCACAAACTGATATCATCACAGTCTGTATCATCAGTCTGTGACTAAATTGCTGCTCTGGTTTCATATTAATATTGTTTGCTTTATCTTGTAAGTGTTGACATTCTCAAGCCCAGGAGACTGGTCAGATCTCTGGGGCTCAGGAGGATTCCAAGACTCACCCTCAATATTACCTATGATGCCACCTAGCTGGCGGGTAACAGTCTGTGCTCATACAGGCAGGCACATAGCCTGGGTGGCATCTAGGCAGAAGCAAGGTGAGAGGCCTACTCTGCTTTGTCTACTGAAGCCTGAACAAGACTTCAATTTTAATTTCCCTAAAGGGTGTTACAGTAAGTGAAATCAATCAAAAATGAATACTGTATAATATCACCTACATGGAATGTATATATATATATAATATATATTATATATTATACATATTATATATTATATATAAACCTCAGAATCTTCCTACAATGCATGAGACCTGAGTTCTATCCTTGGTTCGGGAAGATCCCCTGAGAAAGGCATGAAAACCCGTTCCAGTATTCTTGCCTGGAGAATTCCATAAACAGAGGAGCCTGGCAGGCTACAGTCCACTGGGTCACAGGATTGAGTAACTATCGCTTTCTCAGACCTCATAAAAACAAATATCAGATTTGTGGTTGCCAGAGGTGGAGGACAGTGAAAGTGGAAGTGAAGTCACTTAGCCGTGTTGAGAGGCAAATAAGTAAAGGTGGTCAAAGGTACAAACTTACAGTCGTAAGATAAGTTGTGGATATGTTATTTACAATATATTACAGCATGGATATTTCATTTACAACACAATGGCTAGAGTTCTCAATACTGTATTGCATATTTAAAAGTTGCTAAGAGAGCAAATCTTCAAAATTCTCATCACTAAAAAGAAGGGTAAATGTGAGATTATGTATGTTAACTAAACTCATCACAGTAACCCTTTCATAATACATACAATCCCATGGACTGCAGCCTGTGAGTCTCTTTCTGTCCATGGGATTCTCCAGGTAAAAATACTGGAGTGGGTGGCCATTCCCTTCTCTAGGGGATCTTCCCCACCCAGGGACAGAACCTGGATCTCCTGCACTGCAGGCAGATTCTTTACCATCTGACCCACCAGGGAAGCCCCCTTCACAATATATATGTATATCAAATCATCATGTTGTATATTTACAACTAGCACAATATTATATATCAATT
>SJYC01113435.1:0-33623 GCA_006408675.1 Madoqua kirkii
GTGGGGGTGGGGGTGGGGGTGGGGGGACAGTAAGATCTGGAAGTGAGGGAGGAGCCGGAGGGGACACAGGAACCGGAAGTGAGGGAGATGAGGAAGACAGGGTTCTGGGGGAGGGAGCTGTGGGAGCAGAGACCCCGAGTCTCACAGGAGAGGCTGGAGTCCGAGTGAAAGCATTCGGCAAAGCAGGGACTTTGATTGGCAGAGAAGAGGCATCTAACACATAGGTGGAGAGCAGACTGGAGAGGCACGAGGTAAAGCCTGTGGCCCCCGTGGTCAAGACCCCAGCGTTATTTGACAGCAATGGGCGGTCGTTGAAGGGCTTGAAGCAGGACAGTGACGCGGTCGCACCATCTAGAGGGGGGAACACGACTGTGCCGTGGTGCTGGGTTGAACTGGAGAAAGTGTGGGGCAGACCTGAGATGGGCTGACTGATGGGAGCTTCACAGCAAGACGGTGATGCCGACGAGGCCACGAGGGCAGAAAGGAGGCAGAGAAGGGGGCACCTCAGGAAAAGGAGGATCTCAGCAACATCAGCCAAAGAAGAGCGAGCCCCCTTGGTTGGGCAGAAGTCATCGTTTTGGTACAACTATGAAAGAGAAATCTTCTGGGTGAAATTTATGTGGAAATTAGCCTGCAGTTTCCCCTGCTAACAGCGAGGGACATTTGAAGATCTTGTCATCCTCTGTTTTTGTTCACTGATTTTCTTTGATGAAATCATTTCAAAATCCCAAGTTTAATATGAATCGAGATGGCTCAAACCTCAGCTGTAGGCACAGTGTCATTTCCCATTTCTCAGGAGTAACTGGTCTCAATGAAGCATCAAAAACAAACAGACGAGATGGAACCAGAATCAAACGGCAGGAAAAAAAAATGTGATGATGAAGTGCGTGGGTCCAGGAACTAGTTCCTTTCCAGTTGTTTTTACTTACTGTTCCCTCAGTCCTCCAGGTCTTGTCCGTCGCCCCCTCTTCCATCCAGGATCGCCTGGACCAGAGGCAGCCTGGAGTCAGGGAGACATGCCACCACTGGACACTTGAGAAGGCCTCCTTCTGAGACCCATGACTCACATCTGCTGGATCCATCTGCTCCTCAAACTCTTTACAAGACCACTGCAGGGTCCTGGTGACTCTTCCTGCAACAGAATGCTCCAGGGAGGAGAAGTGGGATCCAGACTGAAGAATGGGTTTGCAGCACCCCCTTCTCTCTGCAGTGCCGTCATCTGTGGCCACGTCCACAGCTCTGGAAGGGGCGTGCATGCTAAGTCACCTCAGTCATATCCATCTCTCTGTGACCCCATGGACTGTTACTCACCAGGCTCCTCTGTCCATGGAATTCTCCAGGCAAGAAATACTGGAGTGGGTTGCCGTTTCCTACTCCAGGGGATCTTCCCAACCCAGGGATCAAATCCACTTCTCATGTCTCCTGCATTGGCAGGTGGGGTCTTTACCACTAGGGCCATCTAAAGAGGTAGAGCAACTGGAGTCCAAAGTACAAGCTTGGCCCCTAATGTGGGCTCTGTCATTGACAGGATCCCACTGGTGTTATCCATGGGCAACATGCCACTGACCGAAGTCCCCAGAACACTAGGGACACGTGAAGGAGAATATAGTCTTTGAAAGGCTCAACTGAGGAGTTAGTTTGGGGTGTCATGGTTCTCTCTGTCACGCACTAAGTCAGGACTGTCAGCTGATGATCCTGAATGTGTTGTCAACCAGCTATGCACAATTCAACCAAGTTGAACTTCAACTTGAAGTTACTTAAATTCTCTGAGCCCAGCATTTATTTTCCCCCCTAATAATAAATTAGAGGGTTTAACTGATGCCCTTTGCATTCCTTCCAAGCATCTCTGATTCCATCACAGTACTTTTACTTACTGATTCAGTATGACTAATGGGCTAAGCAGAGAATATTCAAACCAAAACCAATCAGCCTCTGCACAGGTGCTTATGATCCAGGAGGGAGATCGATGTGCAGACAGACGAAGTTGAGTCTGTGAGCTGTGAAGAATGCTATAGATCAGGGACAAGGGATGGGGGGAATAGAGAGGGTCGGGGAATGTGGTTAGAGGCAGTGGGCTGCCAGCATTGTTTAGAAGGATGAGGAGCATTCTGATGGAGCCCAGGGGAGACTGGACCCGGCTGGCTGACAACCAAGGTGTGCAAAGACAGGGGCACATGGGCGGGTCCAGCCTGGGAGAACTGACAAATGATTCAGTCAGGCTATGGTGAGGTGGAAATTGAATCTGAAGTTTTAGGCAGTCTCCTTCATGGAAAAAACCCTGATGTTGGGGAAGATTGAGGGCAGGAGAAGAAGAGGGTGACAGAGGATAAGATGGTTGTATGGCATCACTGACTCAATGGACATGAATTTGAGCAAGCTCCAGGAGACGGTGAAAGACAGGAAAGCCTGGCGTGCTACAGTCAATGGGATTGCAAAGAGTGAGAGATGGCTTAGCCAATGAACACCTACATGAAGACTTTGAATGCTGTACTTTGAAGGTCAGTATCAGCACCTAACTCAGCAAGAAACAAGTAGAGGATGTGAATTTCAAGGGCCCATTTCCATGAGAGAGTGCAGCTCTGTGCAGGAGAAAACTTAGTAACTGAGCTAAGGCTTCATCTCATCTCAGAAGTTTGTTTTCATAAGATGGGCAGCCATAACTGCAGGTTAGGTAGTGACTCAGAATAGCAGGGAACTCCTGAGGCTCCATCACAATAGCTGCTCCCATTCCTTCCAGGAAAACCAAGGGGTAGAACCAAGGAACGGGGGAATGAGTTGAGGAGTGAGTTGACCAATGGTCATGTGACTGGGTTCCAGTATCCTGGAGAAAGTTTCAGAAGAAGCCAGGGCTGCTTGGTGCTCACCGTGGCCAAAGGTGACCAGCCATTGGCAGTAGTCACAGGTGGACCACAGGACAGAGCCGAGAGACCAGAACAGAACAGAGTGCCAGGCAGCCTTGGTCATCTGTGTGTCCAGCAAACACCAGAAGCCATAAAGAAAACACTGTGGGCTGAGGGCCATGCACCTGGGTTTCTGTGCTGAGTGACCTGGAATGAGTCCTTTCACTCCCTTGGCCTCAAAATGGGGCCAGCAGTCCCTTCCTTGCAGAGTTACAGCAAGGGTTAATGGGAACATTGGATGCATGCAGAGCTGCTGACTGCCCCTGCTGGCCAGTGGCCGCCCAGCCGGGGTGTACTTTCCAGCTTCCTTTATGTTCCCTCAGGGCCGTGACATGGAGTTCTAGGCTCAAAATAAGAATAGGAGCCAGGTCACACGTTGAACCTGGCCCGTAAAGCCCCCTCTCACCCTTCTGTCCTCTGCCTTTCGCCACCTGCCAACCAGAGCTTTTAAAGATGGCAGAATGTTCATCAGCCTGGTTTCCTGAATATGTGGTGGATCGTAGCTCCCCTACCCCGACCCCCATTCTCCTGCCAGTGACTTTCATAAAAGCAGAAAACAAGCTTCCCCTGCATGCAGGCACTGAGGTTTCCACTGGATGTGTTGTAGCAGAAAGATTACCTTATCAGTCCCCTGCTGAGGACCCAGCCATGGGCCTGACATAGTGTATTCAATAAAGGAATTATTTTAACAGGTTGTCACCAGGTGCCTCAGTACATGTCGGCTGGTGAGCTAGTTGTTAGAAAAGATATGTGAGTGAGAAGCACTCCATCTTCAAGGAGCTTACAGAGAGTGTGGAAGCCCAGGCGAGTGAAGGAGCCATCACTTTAGCATGGTCAAAGGACAGCAAGGTAGGTTCAGAATGGCCTGACCCGTGGAGAGTTCCTTGCCCCCTGAGGGGGATTCAGGGGAGCCTGCTGGCCCAGCTTCATGTCTGCTTTTTTTGGGGAGCCCTCCTTGGCCTCTCCCAATATGCATGGGAGGGAGACCCTTCCCCCCAGGTAAGAGGGTGCTGTGCATGTAGCTGAGGGCTCACAGCAGCTGGAGTACAGGACACAGGTATAACAGATGATCCCGCAGAGAGAAGCAGCGACCAGATCACGGAGAGCCTGCACCCCACATGGGGAAGCGTGGAGCTGATCCCAAAACACTGGGGCTCAACAGAAGAAGCGTAGGTGGGAGAGAGACAGGAAATATTAGCTCTTCAGACCCATTTCTCCAGCTGAACTGTGGCCCACATGATGGTGTGTGGATACCCAGAGGATGGGCAGGGGTCTGATTCTGACCTCTGTTCTAATCCGTAGATGGTGGCTAGTAGTCATAACAGCTCAGCATTTGACCACTTACTGAGCTAAAAGCGCCAACAAAACTCTGACACACTTCACCTGTTTGAACCTCTTAACAACCTGTGCTGGTACAAATTATTACACCCATATTAAAGGGGAAAAGTGAAGTGAAAGTGCTCAGTCGTGTCTGACTCTTTGTGACCCCACGGTGTGTAGCCACCAAGCTTCTCTGTCCATGAAATTCTCCAGGCAAGAATTCTGAAGTGGGTTGCCATTCCCTTCTCCAGGGGACCTTCCTGACCCAGGATTGAAACTGGGTCTCCTGCAGTGAAGGCAGTTTCTTTACCACTGAGTCACCAGGGAAGCCCTGTGATTAAAGATGAGGAGACAAAACATCACAACGTTCAGTAAACTGTGGGAGGTTACAAAGGCCATTCATGATCTCTCACTCCAGAACCTGCACCGAGGGCTTCAAGCTTAGTACTCAGGGAGGGAACCAAGTGAGCTCAGAGGGAAAGAAGTAATAAACCAGGAAAAAGCAAAAGCTCCCACGAGACCTGCTGGAGCCTGATCGGGACTCAAAACCACAGCCCCGGCAGCCAGGGTGGGAGGTGGCACCACCCACTGTCTTAGCTTCCTAGGGCTGCCATCACAAATCACCACGACACGGGTGGCTTAAAATCGCAGAAATGCATTCTTACAGTTCCGGAGGCCAGTAGTCCAACATCAAGATGCTGTGAGGGCTGGCTCCTTCTGGAGCTTCTAAAAGGAGGTTGTGCTCACTGCCTCTGTCCTAAGTTTTGGTGGCTGCCAGCATCCCTTGGCATCCCTGCCTCATAGTTATTTTGCTCCAATCTCTGCCTTCATCTTCTGGTGACCTCCTCTTACAAGAACATTTGATTCTTGCAAAGACATTTATTATTGGATGTCACATGCTGCTCAGTCATGTCCAAGTCTTTGTGTTCTCATTGACTGTAGCTCGCCGGAGTGAGGGCTGGCTCCTTCTGGAGCTTCTAAAAGGAGGTTCTGCTCACTGCCTCTGTCCTAAGTTTCGGTGGCTGCCAGCATCCCTTGGCATCCCTGCCTCATAGTTACTTTGCTCCAATCTCTGCCTTCATCTTCTGGTGACCTCCTCTTCCCTCCTTTTACAAGAACATTTGATTCTTGCAAAGACATTTGTTATCGGATGTCACACGCTGCTCAGTCACTCTCAGTCATGTCCAAGTCTTTGTGTTCTCATGGACTGTAGCTCGCCAGGCTCCTCTGTCCATGGGATTCTACAGGCAAGAATACTGGAGTGTCATTTCCTTCTCCAGGGGATCTTCCTGACTCAGGGATTGAAACTACATCTCCGCATTGGCAGGCAGATTCTTTATCACTGAGCCACCTGGGAAGCCCTGTTGGATGTAAGGCATACCCTAACCCAAGGTGATCTCATCTTGGAATTTTTAACTAAATGACATAGGTAAAGACTTTTTTCCAAATAATGTCCCAGTCACAAGTTGAGAATGATATATCTTTGGGGAGAACACCATTGAACCCACCATGCCCATGAAGATCAGGAACCCAGGAAAAAAATGTCCTGGGTAAACTATGATGAGTTCTTTTGTTTATATGCTGGGATTGAGGGGTTTGTGGGTTCTGACTAGCAGAATCTGGTAGGTGGGTGGATAGTGTTAGTCACTCAGTTGTGTCTGACTCTTTGAGACCCCATGGATTGTAGCCCACCAGGCTCCTGTGTCCATGGAATTCTCCAGGCAAGAATACTGGAGTGAGTTGACATTTAGATGAACGGAAAACCCTGTGTGAGCTAGTCCTGGGGACTCAGAAATCTTCAGTGAGGGAGTGGAAGCCATAGCCCCGGGGATAGATATTCTGACAAAAAGAAGAGGGCTGGGGCAACAGAAAGGGGAAATTTTAGGATCAGAGAATAAGGAGCTTGTATGAAAGCCAGAGAAGAAATAGCCCAAGTGTCTTGAGCATGGCTGGGGAGTCACAGAACAGAAGAGGGGTGTTGAGGCAGGAGGGAGTGGAAGGGGGCATAAAATTCACAGAGATGTGACTGGAGGTCCTGTGAAGTGGTGGTAAGGTGAGCTTCATGGAGATGTTTGGGGGCTTCAGGAAACACAGCTTCAAATGAGGGCTAGGGGCAAACTCCAGATACACAGAGGACAAGACAGGATGGGCTTCAGAGGTGAACACAAGATGGAAGCAACTGCAGTGATAGAGGGAGATCCAGGGAGGGAGAGATGGAAAGGCCAGGAGGACGTGCAAGAACAAGGGAGTCAGAGCTGAGACGGGACAGAAGGGCAGGGCTGTCTTTTGGCTGCAGGGAAGGGGTTTCTAAGGATGGCAATGGCTGTGAGCAGCCAGTAGGTGTGAAGTCAGGAAGTAGAGGAAGACAGTATTCCCGCTACCTCTTTTCTCTGCAAAGTAGGAGATAAGGTTCTCTGCAGAGAAGGAGTGGGAAGTGGTGGGTGGGCAGTTTGAGAACCGTCATGAAGATTTTAAATAGCTAGGATGGGACACAAATTTGACTTGGGAACAGAAGGATTTCTTGGCAGCATTGGGTTGGAGACCATGAACATCCTCGGGCAGCAGTCTGCGTGGTGGTGTGACTTTCCCCAGAGGTCCCCATGAGTCTTAGACAATTTTAAGGGTGCAGAGTTAGGGACACCCAAGGAAAAGGCAATGACAGCAAAAATAGCAGGACAGAGACTGAAGGGCAACAGCAAGAAAGGTTGAAGGGATGGGTCCTAAAGCCCACGAAGAAGAAGAACAGGAAGGAAGGACAGAGTGGATTCGACACAGAGGAGAAGGGCCAGGGCCCTGGCAGTTTTGATGGACGGAGGATGCAGGGTAGCAGAGAAGCGGGCAGACAGAAGCACAGGAGGCTGTGAGTGGATGATATGTTGAATCTGAGGGGCAGCAGGTCTAGAAGCTGCAGTAGATAGTGTGACAGACCTTGGCCTCCGGGAGCAGGGGGATGCTGTCTTAGGTCAGGTTTCAGGGAAGCAGAGTCTGAGGCAGGGATTCCTGTGAAAGTGATTTATGGAGGGGGTGCTCTCGGGACTTGGATGGCACCCCACTCCAGTACTCTTGCCTGGAAAATCCCATGGACAGAGGAGCCTGGAAGGCTGCAGTCCATGAGGTCACATAGAGTCAGACGCGACTGAAGTGACTTAGCAGCAGCAGCTCTCGGGGCTAGGGGAGTGGGAGAAACAAGATGAAGCTGGGAAGAATCCTAAGCTAGGATGCAGCCTTGCCTGGAGACTCGCTCTGGCCAAGGGAGCTCTGGGGCACAGATTGTCCCATTGAATTGGCGTCTAACATGCGATAGTTAGAAAGCATCACAGTCTCAATGGACATTAACTTGAGCAAATTCCAGGAGACAGTGGAGGACACAGGAGCCTGGAGTGCTTGAGGTAGCAAACAATAGGACATGACTTAGTGGCTGAACAACAGCAAGGTAAGGCTGGGGCCAGCCTTTTGTATCCCCTGCCAGTCAGCTGTTGGCTGCTGGCATAAGGTAGCCCGTTGGGGGCAGCTGTGAATGGCTGGCAGCCCACACGTACAGCACTGAAGAGATTGATGATCCAGCGTGAATAAGGGGTCTAGAAAGGGACCTGAGGCATCCACCACAGAGGCAACCTGCCCCCGCAGCTGCCAGGGAAGGAAATGGTGGGGGGGAAGCTGTGTCCTCCGGGTAACCAGGCTTTGACCCTTCAGGACATAGGGTATTGGACAAAGAGTACAGGTCCCTGTATTTCCCCATATTCCAGAGCGTCGTGGGTCAAGCTCTTCTGGTGGGCTTATGGATGTTCACCGCCCTCGCCCTCCCCCACCCCCGATATTGGGTTGGGGGCAGGCAGCATGACCCACTGTCTTCTCTCCCAGGAACTGGAAATGATCCTCAGCGAACTGAAACTCTCTCCAAAGAAATCTCTCCTGTCTGTTGGTCAGCCTTCTTTTCCGCTGAGGACTGAAAACACGTTCTGCGATTTTGCAGATGCCCTGCGTCGCTGCTTGTCACCTGTGTTTTACTGGTGCCGGCGTCTGAGGGGGTCTCGGCAGAAACGGACACCAAAAGGCTCAGTTTAGCATCCAAAGAGAGTTTTTTTTTTTCTTCACATAACTTCAAAGCCAGCAGATGTCTTAAGAGCATCTCAGATATAAACCGAGTCTCTGGGAAATGCACTGACCCAAGGCTGCCCCCAGTGGGAGGGGCGTGGTGAGTAACCGAAACAGGCTTACCTCCTTGATTTCATACCTCGAGGGCTCCATAATCACTTTGAGTCTAAATCAACATGATTCCAGACCCTTCTTTCCTTAAGTGAATGATACATTATTAAAAATTTATTCATGCAATCCATTCAAATATGGTTAAAAAAAGTACCTCCAAGTCTGCGTGCTACAGAAACCTTTTGTCTCCATTTCCCTAGGAATGGTACTGTCTAGAAGGATCTGACAGCAAAAGGAAGAGAGGGGAATAAATCATTTTTGAGGTCAAGGAGAAGAGCTTGGCTCGGCAGCAAAAAATCGTGCCTGCTGGTGTGTCCCCAGCACTGCAGTTCATCCATCTCTGGGTTCAAAAGCTGAAACTTCTCCCCTCTCCCTCAGCCTTCTTCCTCCGCTGCCCCCCACAGCCCGCCCTCATTCCCACACACCTCCCCCAGCATGAGGATGTTTAAATTCTGGAAGGAGAGCTCCCATCTGCTCCTGTCTCCTCCTATCACCATGGTTACTGGGCCCAGAGTAGTCTCTGTGGAGACGGAGGCAGAACAGTAACTAGGGACAACTTCATTGCAAGAGGCTGTAAAAGTCAGAATTATTCTTATTTTACCTCCAGTTAGATGGGTGTGCCCATACTCATGTTTTTAGGAGCATGTCAGATTTCAAAGGCCTTTGATCCAGAACAAAAGATATAATATGATGATTAATGATTTGAGACATTCCCTACAATTGCATTAAAAAAAAATAAAAACAAAAACCCTCCACCTACGGGGTGTGCCACATCCTAAATACTGGGCGGAGTAGTGTGGAAGTCGGGAAGGTGATGGCCAGAACTCATCCCGTGAATAGTCCAGCATCGAGGTCCAGGTCAGGGCAGGGGTTGGGGGATAGGGAGCAAGGGGGTGGGTGAGTTACTAAGTCTAGCGCTGAGGACAATGGGAAAAGCTGATATGCTTGCTTGCAATTCCTGACTCCACTGATGGATTCCTCCCCAGCGCAGCCTTTCTGCACTGACATCTCACATCCTTTACCCAGCTGTATTTTTTTTCCCCCAACCAGGTGGGATTTGCTGTGTTCTGGGCTCAAAGGCCATGGAAAGATGGAGAATGATGATGCCAGAAGAGCTGAGGGAAGCTTCCCATTTAAGGAAGAGAGTGAGAATCAGAAAGGCTTCTCTTCCAGGACAGGCTTTGCTACTCTCCAGGGACTTCCATCAGTCATTTCTTTTTCATTGAGATGTGGCCAAGCCGAATGCTATCAGAGCAGAGCATCTTAGCCCTGGCCACACACCAGCACCATCTGGGAATGTGTCCCAAATGCTGACGTCTTGCCCAGCCTTTGGACCATTCAGTCAGAGTCCCCAAGAGTGGACTCAACAGTGTTTTGAAACCTTCCCAAATGACACTGATGGGAAGTCAGTGGAAAGTCACTGGCCCAGAGGTGCTCCAAGATGCTCCCCTGGATTTACCTGTTTGGGTCACAGCATAACCCCAGTAATCTCATTGGCTTGCTAAAGCACATGGCTGTGTTCCATTCACATGTGGACGGGTCAGTTGTGGCACTGCTGGCATCTCCCAGCTCAGCTGGGATTGGCTGACTTCAGCCCTAGAGGATGGGTTGGGTTAAGGTCTGCCCAGCATGTCCATACTTTCTGGGACTGGAAGCTACTGGGCATTTTTCCCCTCGTGGAAAACAAGCAGAAGATGGAGTCAGTGGCAGAGCCTTGCTCTGACCCTTAAATCTTTGGATCAAAACAGGTGCCTGTCACCTCCACCCATCTTCCATTAACCAGTGAAAGTCATGTGACCAAGGTCGGGTCAGGGGAACAGGCAACACTCTGCCAATAGGGAGGTGGGGAGAGTAAGAGTGGTCAGCAGATGACATTGGCTGCCCCAGGTAAGGAGGACAGGAGAGCTGAGTAGACATCAACCAGAAGGGTTTCTGCTCCGCTCACTCCCTGAGCAAGCCCAGCCTGTACTCCGTCTCATCCAGTGTCCTCCCAGCTCCCCCAGGTTGCTTCTCTGAACCTTCTCCAGGCTTGACTTCTGTCCCTCCCACTCAGCTGTCTCCAGGCAGAATTCAGGAGCTCAGACACAGGATTTCACTGGCTGCTCAGCACAGGTGGGAGCCTTGTAATTGTAGTCACTGTACATTTGAATCCAAGTCGCTGCTAGATGAACGGATGGAGGAAGCTCCGGGTAACTTCCCAGGGTGGAGGAGCAAGACCAGAAGCTTAGGGGTCATCTGATTCTCCTTTTTACAACCACAGTGAGCTGCCTGGAAACACGGCCATGGGTTGGGAAGAAAAACGGTTTAGGAGTCAGAGAGACTTGAATTCAAATGACAGTTGAAATTCACCAGTTCCATGACCTTGGACAAGTCACTTTGCCCTGCAGTGCCTGGCACTGCTTATCTGTAACTTGGGAATAATAGTAATTCTCAGGATGATTGTTAATTTTTCAGACCTACTGTACACAATGTGCCTCAACACCCTCACATTGCCGGTCCCCACTTCATGTCACTCAGCTCTCTGCCAAGTACCATCAGAGGTCTTCTTTCCTAGTGTTGGATAAGATACAAGACACTTGCTATTACCAGGCATCTCTTTGCCCTGTTTACTTCCCTGTTGTGTTATTGACATTCAATTTTGTTTGCTTGTATGTTTGATTATTGGAGAAGGAAATGGCAACCCACTCCAGTATTTTTGCCTGAGAATCCCATGGACAGGGAAGCCTGGCAGGCTGCAATCCATGGGGTTACAAGAGTTGGACACAATTTAGTGGCTAAACCACCACCACTATGTTTGATTATTGTTTATGTACTTTCCCAAACATAATGCAAGCTCGGTGGGGAACTGGACTTTTCTTGTTTTAACCATTTGGGTAATACCTGTATCACCAGTGCCCATTCAGATGCCTGGAGGCAGTTAATGAAATGGTTCTGGAATGAAGGAAACATGAGGACTGAATAGGAAGTGTCGTGTCTGCCAAGTCCTCACACCATGCCTGGGACATAGAGCATGCTGGGACATGGAGCAATGCCCATGTCCAGCCTGTCCCTGCCTGGCGCCCAGACTGGGTCTCTGCTCCAGGTCCGAGGACACAGCCGGCCAGAGAGAGCAATGAACCTCTAGGGCACCAACCCACTGGCAGACTCAGGCACATACTTAAGAATGTCCGAGCCATTTGTCCTCTGCCTCCATCCTCAGCAAACAGAAGAGCCTTGATCTTGAGGGGCTCAGAGTTTCCTCCATCATCTTTATTTCCTCTGAGGACCCAGGACTCATCATCACCCAGATTCACTCTTGGATCACGTGCTTTCAGCCCCTTCCTGAAGGTCCTCCTCTGTGTAAAGCAGAAGCATTCAAGCCGGAAAAAGGAACTCTAAACGCACATGTGATTCCATTTTGTTCCATAGTAAAGCCTCCCTCGTAGAATAATCAAAACAGATGGGGAGCCTGCAACTGTCTCAGACAAAAGTAAATAAATAAACCCCTGGTGGTGACTCTGGCCCCTCTAGTCTAAGCCTTACAACCTCTATGGAAGTGAGATGATACTGTCAAAATGAGAAATGAAAGCAGAGACAGTTCTGTAAAAGAGATTTCAGTACTTTGACTTAAAGTTTAAAAACCCTGCTTCACAGGTGTTTTTCAGATTTGAGATGTTTTTCTTAAAAATCAAGAGTTGTGATTCCACCTAATTAAAGTGAAGTGAGTTTCAAAGTTTCATGATTAAAAGGTCTATTGATCTGAGGTTAACCCAGCTCTTGTGTTCTGGGCAGTGATCCAAACGCTGGCATGCGTGCTAAGTCACTTCAGTTGTGTCCGACTCTTTGCAACCCTGTGGACTGTAGCCTGCCAGGCTTCCCTATCCATGGGATTCTCTTAGCAAGAGTTCTGGAGAGGGTTGCCATGCCCTCCTCCGGAGGATCTTCCTTGACCCAGAGATAGAACCTATGTCTCTTACGTCTCCTGCCTTAGCAGCCAGGTTCTTTACCACTAGCACCACATGGGAAGTCCTCAGACAAAGGAGAGACACTCTGCCCTTCTGGGGAGCCCCAGCTGTGTTCACATTTGAAGTACCCGGTGAGGGTGCTCTGATGAGGGACACCGTGCCTGCTCCCAGCCCAGCGGAGGGTGGGAGGAACTGCCGGGGGGCAGGGGACAGGCACAAGGAGCAGGAAACCTGCATGGAAGGCACTTGAACTTTGCATCTTAAATTCAGCAGAGATTCAGCAAGCTGAGAAGGGGAGGGTGTGGAGGCCCACTTTGCCCCGTGGCTTGCATGGGGGCGAGAGGAGCTAAGCCGGTTTCAGAAACCAAATGCTGTTTCGTACGGTGGGAAAGAAAGGGTCTTGATGCTAGACTGTTCTCTCTCTGTCTCTACCGAGAACAGTACCAAACATTGTCATATATGATATCACAGGCCAAAAATGTTTAACTTTGTATTTTTTTTCCCCAAGAATTTTCAGAGACTGTACTGTGCAGCCTTTCCTCCTAAAACTGACTTTGTCAGAGTCTATGCCTGTCAGACTAGTGGAACATCCTAGAAAGAAAGCCTTCCGGCCTTCAAAGAGGCCCCAGCAGAGTAGAATATGCCCTCTGGCTACTCCTGGAATGTGTGTGCATGCCTGTGCGCACACACGCACATACCCACCCTTTGCTTCCTTGCCTACTTCAATTTGTACATGTACTTCCAAGTCCTTGCCATGTGAAATCAGGCTATTCTCATTGTGAAGTTCAATGGTTCATTCAGGACACAGTTCACGCTACTAAATGGACCCATGAGATTTGTCACTGTGCGAACCCTTTACTTCTCCGGCCCCAACTCTGACCACAGTTTGGTATCTTCTCCTCCAGCGGCTTCCAGCTTCCTAGACATGTGTTCCCCTTTCTTACTTCTCCATCCCTTACATCATCTAATCTTCCCCAATACCTTCCAATGTTTCTCTTCCCACTCAGTCTCAACACTTGCTCAACTTCACGTTGAACTGTGCTGCCCTGGGCAGGGCTCACGCCTTGTTGAATTAGAAGGCCCCGCCCGGAGTGGGAAGTAGGCTTCCCATGGTGTGCCTGTGTCTGCTAACCCGCCGCCCTCTGTTATGAGCCCCTCCCCTCATGTCCAGGGCTGACTTTCCTATCAGAAGCGGTGCCTGCAGGTGTGCTCAGTCCTGTCCGACTCTTCGTGACCCCGTGAACCATAGGGTCCTCTGTCCATCAGATTCTCTAGGCAAGAATGCTGGAGTGGGTTGCCATGCCCTCCTCCAGGGGATCTTCCTGACTCAGGGATCAAACCCCTGTCCCCTACATCTCCTGCACTGCAGGCAGATTCTTTACTGTCTGAGCCACCAGGGATGCCCATAGGCAAAGTACCTAATAACAGACTGTAAACATGCACTTCCACTGTTTTTACTGGGAGACTGGGGACTCTGAAGGCCTTACTGGAAACAAGTTTGTCCGTTTCCAAAATAGGAGGTAAATTGTGGCCTATAATAAAATCAGGAAGTAAAAGGTTCTCAATCTCAGGATTCTAGACTTGCTAGGCAAGCAAAGTCCTTAAAGAGCATTCTTTGCTCTCCCCACTATATTGATGAGAAAACCAAGGTCCACAGTCAGGGAAGTGACAGGTCCCAGCTGTCCTGAAAAGGGATCCCAGCAGTGACAAGCCCGTGAGTGAACAATGGTGTCAGTGCCTCATCCTCCAGCTGAACAATGGGAACAAAGGGTCGGTCTGTGCAAATATCCATTCCTCTTTGAAGTCTGAAGCTACTGAGAATTCTTCGGTTGAGGGTAGGGGCAGCTATTGAGTCTAGAGGGCCGTTTCTGATTATTACAGTTGTGGAATCATATGGAGGAGGTTTGCTTTGTGTTACATTCGGATTCTTTCATGTCCAGTAGTTCTTGGACGAACGCCACCAGAAAAGTCTCGGCCACAACTGCTTGACAATGGACAAATGAGCAGTGTCTGCCAGCTCGGAGTCTCCTGATGAGTCTGTGCAGAAGAAGAGTTACATTTCTCACCTCTGGACAATGCAGGCAAACGTGAGCAGGATACACAAGGGCTCACTTGGCTCTGACTTATTCCCAGAGCCCTCTCCTGGGAGGCCCCCCACCCCTATGAGAACCAGGTTGAGAGCAGCTGCTAAGCAGACATCCCCACCTGTCCACCTTGCTGCCTTTTGGGTCCACCCCTCCCCACACTTCCTGCCACAGTCCCTCAGAGAATTAGCTATTCGAGCCAATTAACTCTTAGCCTGGTTTCAGATCCCAGGAAGCTGCTACTGGCTCAGAAATTCTGAGAAGACCATGATTGCTCTTAATATCTAAATTATAATCAATCAACCTGGAATATCAGGGTAACCAAGTTTAAGAAGCTGATTCTGTTTGGTATCCGGAAATCTCTGGTTATTGCATTATTCATTTTAAAATGTATTATTTCATTCATCCAACCAGCTTGGACTGAACCCTTACTTTGTGTCAGGCACTGGAATTAGACACGAAGACATGAAGGTTTTGCCTTTAAGAAACTCTCAGCAAAAGTCACAGAAATAAATTGACCATGGCAATTGTTGTCGTCGGTGTTAAGACTGAGAATCCTTAGGATGAGAATCTCATTTCTGACATTATGATAAACTACATATTTGGTTTTAAAACCTTCAATAAGTAAAGGCAGCTAAAATATTAAAAATCCTTTTGAGGTGGGTGACTGAGGTAGAAAAAAAGGAAATTCTTCAAAAGCCAGAATACCTTATAAAGAAGCTCAGGTAGATTGAGACTGACTTTTCCATAGGCCTAATGAAAAGCAGAACAGTATCTTCAAAGCTCGAGGAAGAAAATAACTGTCAGTCTAGCATTCTATATCCACTTCTTCAGGATGAAATACAATAATTCCAGAAGGCAAGTTGGAGAATAAAGATGGAATAGTAAACAAAGAAAATGCTAAACACTTGGGTAAATATAAAAATGTACTGCATGAAGCAACGATCATATGTGTACTTTGTACAGTTAAATAAATAAGGAGCTCAAATTTTAGAACAACAGTTGCATACTACTTATAATTGGGATGGTCAGATTTAATGTTATGAAATTCTGGTATTATTTAGAAGTTAAAAATGTTGACTGAGTTTAGAATTTAAGTTAAATATGCTGAATAGATATATATGTAAGTGCATATACAGCTGCTACACCAGTTGAAGAAAATTAAAGTATGAGGGGTAGATATAAGTCAATCCAAAAGAAGTCCAAAAAGTTTAAGAAAAAGAAAAAAAGAAGAAAAGAACCTGGACACTGAAGGACCTGAAGGAAGGGCACATTGATCCAATCTCCTTTGAATACAATTTTGAATTGCCCAGTGAACTGAAGTATGCATATCCTTTGACACAACACTGCCATTTCTAAATATGTATTTTCAAGACACTTGCAATCTTTAGCAGGAAAAAATGTCTATGGGTCTTTCTTACAATAACAAAAAATATACTCTATCATCAGGAGAATAGATGTATATAGTGTGATGATTTATATAACAGAAGAACTAGTGAACTTTAACATATGCATTAACATGGATGAATCTCAGAAATACAGTGGTGAGAGGGAAAAGCAAGTCAAAAGAGTAGATTATCTGATTCAATTTTTATATATTCAAATACAGGCAAAATTATGTAATTTGTTGTGTAAGTGTATAAACAAATACGGTCAAACTCTACATAAATTAAAAAAAAATTCAGGAAAGTGGTGACCTCTAGGGAGAAGGGAAAGGAACAGAGTTAAGAAAAGCTGCTCAGAAGTTTTTCATAAAGTTTAATCAAGCCAGATGATTGGCATCTGGGTGTTCATTCTCTTTTTCTTCTTCAAAGTGTGTATGTATATCATGCACACTCATTTTTCAGTTGTGAAAAGGCTTTAAAATAATGAAACCAGAAGAATGGGGGGAGGGGAATGAATATCAAGAATGCCAAAGGAGAAGGCCTTGAAAACTCTCCTTTAAAGCAGCCAAGTGGTGTGTAGATTCCTTGGGGGATGGAGTGACTGGAAGGCCCTCAGATGAAGTGGAGGGCAGTGGATGTGGGCTCAGAGGCCATTCCAAACACAGACAATGGAAAAGGACAGTGTCTATGTGTCTGAAACACAGGGAGCCTGGTGGGGGGTGGGGGCAGCGCGCTGGGGAAGGTGAGCCTGGAAAATGAGGTAGGTGCCAGGGCCTATTTGGAGCCTTGCTGATGCTCCTGAGTCATGAGCAGGAAGGCATGTAGCAGTCTTGGAATTTCCTCTTGCTGCTGGCCTGAGATGTACTATTTCATGTAGGTGACAGGGATGAGCTTCACTGGAAGTGAAGCACAAGTAGATCTTTATTCTGAGGACCCCTGCAGCACTCTCCTCCTGCCAGAGGGTAGGATGTGAACCTCCACCCAGAGGGGACGGGAAGAGCCGACCGCATAGGAAGGAGACTCACGTCTCAGTGGACACAGGCTGTCAACACTGCAGTGAAAACAAACATAGGAAACCCTTTCCCCTGTGGTTGGAAAATCATCACCATAATATTAAATCCTTTCACTTGAGTTTTGCTTGCTGCTTTCCAGTACAGCATCTAGTAAGATTCCTTAAAATTCAGATAGAGAAGTCATGGCTAAGAGAGAAGAAATATAGCCCAGGATCACTCATGGTAAGTGACTGTCAGGGCAGTGATTAGAACCCAGGACTCTGAGAAGCCCAAAGAAGACATGGTGAACCTGAAAAATGGAAGTCAAGAAATGTTGAGTAGGCGTGAAGGCCAACCATCTCCACACTGAGGTCTCAGGCAGAGACAGCTTCCATTCCATGGTCACAGGTGTTTTTCAGATGAGATGAAGGTGGACTCACCTTCTGTGATGGAGGAGGAGAGAGAAAACGGTGCATAGAGAAGGGAGGATAGGGAGAGAGTATGCCCTGGCCCAAAGTCTTTCTGCAAACTCCTCCAGTTGGTCAGTTTTGCCAACTCCTGGTCAGCTCTCATCTGACGACTTAGTAATGAGTGAATAAATTTTAGTATTGAATGCTCCTTCACTCTAATAAGCAAATGAAAAGGTAACACCTGTTTAATTTTCTTTTAGACATTCTAGTGTAGGTATTATATTTGCTTGTGTTCCAAACTCAGGATATCTTGGGTCAAATTTCCCTCTCTTACTTGGGCCACAGGTGGTCTCAGATCCAGTCCGGCTTTGATATTTATGGTTCATTGATGTTACGAGAAAGGTGAGCATGGGTGCAAAACAGATGCCCCTATGAAGAGCCCTCAAGCCACAGTGAATATCTTTAGTGAATATTTTTTGGCTTAAAAAAAAAAAGATGTCCCTTATGATGTTGTAAGATGGTATTTATTATTTCATCTTCCTGTCATGGGTCTTCAGAGGCAACAGAGTCATAATAATGACCCTTGAAACAGAATCTACTCAGAATAAAATCATTGTGAGATCCAGTCAGGAATATGGAAGGAATCCTGGGCTCTATGTGCAGAAACAGGCTCTTCAAGGTAAGTCAGCACAAGAACACAGCTCTCTGTTATCTCAGATGTCTGCAGATCATGTCGGGGAAGAACCTGCTTCTGAAGTTTAAAGAAAACTAACAAAACTTGAAGTTCTACAGGAAAGCTACCTAGATGCTCAGAGAAAGCATTTGCAGTTAATGAAACACTTACGAAGTGTGAGGCTCATAGGAATGGCATGGTTTTGTTTTGATGTCTTGTTTTTCCTGTTCCATGAGGGAAAATGATCAAAAGAAAACAGAAGCCTTGAGAGGGTGAAACAGGAACTGCTTCCCCAAATCCCTGCACAAGGATGAAGGTGTACCTCTTGCAGCCTCCAACAGGAAAAGCATTTGAGAGTCAGAGAACAGAGAGCTGCTCAATCCCAAGAAAACTGTCAGTGAGACAGCCTTGGAATACATACAGATTTCAAAGATGGCTGAGAATCTATGCTTTCTTCAGACTATTTTCTTCTATAAATTTAATAACTTGAATTATCTTGAAAATCAATTTCATGTTGAAATTATTCTAAAACAAACAAACATGATTTGAAGCATTCCTATTCTTTTCTAAAAAATAATTTGTTGGGGTTTAGCTGCTTAACAATGCTTTGTTAGTTTCTGCTGTGAAGCAAAGTCAATCAGTCATACACATACACATATCCCCTCTCTTTGGGGTTTCCTTCCCATTTAGGTCACCACAGAGCACTGTGTAGAGATCCCTGTGCTATACAGTAAGTTCTTATCTGTTTTATGCATAGTGTCAATATAAAGTGTATATGTCAATCGTGTGTGCATGCTTGCTAAATCGCTTCAGGTGTATCCAGCTCTGTGTGACCTGATGGACTGTATGTAGCCCACCAGGCTCCTCTGTCTATGGGATTCTCCAGGCAAGAACACTGAAGTGGGTTTCCTTGCCCTCCTCCAGGGATCTTCCCAATTCAGGGGCGACCGAGCAACTAAGCACAGGTCACAAAGTACATTCCATGCTCCTCTCCCCATTGGTACAGATACTTTTCTCTCTTCATAGTACCCTTCCCTATCTCCTGCACTGAGTGCTCTCCTAGAACTCATTTGTTGTATCTCCTGTGCAGGATTGCCTTCTCCATCTTGGCCCCAATTATACCAATCACATGTGGTAACTCAGGCCATTCTCATTTTCACATATAGTTTGCCATCTTCTCAGAAACAATTTCAACCTTCTGGATGTTTCTTGTCATCAGCCCAGTAACTCTGTACTAATATTTTGGTTTTCCAGAACTTTTTAGCTTTTTCCTCAGCAATGTTGATATGAAACAATACCCAAACAAGCAAATCCTAGTGAGTCTCTGCTGCTGCTGCTAAGTCGCTTCAGTTGTGTCCGACTCTGTGCGACCCTATAGATGGCAGCCCCCCCAGGCTCCTCCGTCCCTGGGATTCTCCAGGCAAGAACTCTGGAGTGGTTGCTATTTCCTTCTTCAATGCATGCATGCGTGCTAAGTCGCTTTCGTCGTGTCCAACACTGTACGACCCCATGGACAGCAGCCCACCAGGCTCCCCTAGCCATGGAATTCTCCAGGCAAGAGCACTGGAGTGGGTTGCCATTTTCTTCTCCAAGTTAGTCTCTAATTCCCAGAAAATGGCATGATGCACAACAACCTGGGTGCATTTTTCATGATATTCAACAACCTGTGTGTATTTTTGCATCCTGCAAACTCCAGCTAACAACATTCACTGTTCTCTGTCTTCTTGAAAATTTAAACATCATCATCCTAAATTAGAGGTAACTTTCACTTGGTCATCTAACAAATCAGAACTCTTGACTTGCCACACAGTGGTGCTTAGATCACGGGCATTCGACTAGGGAGTTTTGAGTCAATGTCTCCTGTTCGTGTCGGATGTGATTTGAAATGCTCCACCAGAGTTGCTCAGGTTTTTTTGGTCGCTCCTGGTGCCCTTCCTTCTCTATGCCAGCTACTCTGTGTCCTCCATTCAGAACAAGTGCCACCCATGCACTCAGATACTTACACACACACGTACACCTGTATCACACCTTCTTCCCCCCTTGACCTTGCCCCTGTCCTTCTCAAACATCAAGCGAAGCATCAGATAGGTGAGGGGGCTTCTTGGTGTCACTTTTCTGCAGTTAATTGTGTCCCAACATCTTTCTGGCTTCCAGTGCTCCACTGAATTCGACCAATATTTGCTGGAAACTGTGCTAAGTGTTGAGAATACAAATTGGAACAAAATATCACCCCTCCTACCGGTGGTTCACTGTCTGGTAAGGGAGGTGATTGTATAAATAAATAAACCCCAGGCTCCTCCGTCCCTGGGATTCTCCAGGCAAGAACTCTGGAGTGGTTGCTATTTCCTTCTTCAATGCATGCATGCGTGCTAAGTCGCTTTCGTCGTGTCCAACACTGTACGACCCCATGGACAGCAGCCCACCAGGCTCCCCTAGCCATGGAATTCTCCAGGCAAGAGCACTGGAGTGGGTTGCCATTTTCTTCTCCAAGTTAGTCTCTAATTCCCAGAAAATGGCATGATGCACAACAACCTGGGTGCATTTTTCATGATATTCAACAACCTGTGTGTATTTTTGCATCCTGCAAACTCCAGCTAACAACATTCACTGTTCTCTGTCTTCTTGAAAATTTAAACATCATCATCCTAAATTAGAGGTAACTTTCACTTGGTCATCTAACAAATCAGAACTCTTGACTTGCCACACAGTGGTGCTTAGATCACGGGCATTCGACTAGGGAGTTTTGAGTCAATGTCTCCTGTTCGTGTCGGATGTGATTTGAAATGCTCCACCAGAGTTGCTCAGGTTTTTTTGGTCGCTCCTGGTGCCCTTCCTTCTCTATGCCAGCTACTCTGTGTCCTCCATTCAGAACAAGTGCCACCCATGCACTCAGATACTTACACACACACGTACACCTGTATCACACCTTCTTCCCCCCTTGACCTTGCCCCTGTCCTTCTCAAACATCAAGCGAAGCATCAGATAGGTGAGGGGGCTTCTTGGTGTCACTTTTCTGCAGTTAATTGTGTCCCAACATCTTTCTGGCTTCCAGTGCTCCACTGAATTCGACCAATATTTGCTGGAAACTGTGCTAAGTGTTGAGAATACAAATTGGAACAAAATATCACCCCTCCTACCGGTGGTTCACTGTCTGGTAAGGGAGGTGATTGTATAAATAAATAATTGAGAAGCAACATGATCAGTGAGAAAACTGAAAGGTTAAATGACTTCTTTGAAGTCACAAAACCCTGACTAAGACGAGATGACCAGATGACAGGTTCTAGCCAGATTTGTGTTTTAGCCAGGGATTTTAGCAAACTCTTACAGAAAGAAAACTGTGAGCTCCATGTCATTATGATAAAGCAAAGGATGACTTAGCGAATACATTTAATTGCCTATACCTGTGATGAGCTTGAAATGCTTCAAAGAATAGACAGGCGAGGAGGAGGAGAAGGGTGGAGTAGCGAGGAGGATAAAACTTTTTAAAAAATAAAACACCATATATTCTAGCATTCTATTTTAAGAAGAATACCAAACAGTGCTTGTCAATCAGTTTTGCTCCTAGCCTCTGAAGGAGGCTCCAAAGTCCTTTGGGTCAGCCTGGCTTCCGGAATCCAACTGGGAAACGTGAGACTTGAGAGGTCAGACGTCGGGCATCTCAGAAACAACAGATCCTGTTGGATTTTCCTGTTCGGGAAAGTGGGTCCTTTCAAAAGACTCCGAAGAGGCAGGGGTCAGGCACCAAGAGAGAATCTCTGGACAAAGCCCAAGAGCCAGAAAGAAAACGGAACCTGATGAGAAAGATCAAATGTGATAAAGTGGAAAAACCCAAGCTCTGAGTTGGTTAGGGTCCCTGTCCTAAGGGTCACTGTACTCCCCAGTCCCTCAGCTGTTGGAGCATAACAGAATAATGATGCTTCCGAGGACCGCAGTGAGCTGATGCTAATATGAAGGATGTGACGGTCGGGGAAGCTGAAATACTCTGCACACGTGAGGAGTTACTGAAACGTTACCATAGTGTGTCCCATTCACGTGTGACTATGAACCTGTGGAGGTGGGAAGACTGTTTTATCTAACCTCTCAGAGGAACACGGACCTGACGCCAAAGATGGAGGAGGCAGACACAGCAGCTGTCCCGAAGAGGACACTCCAGAGTAAGGGGCTGAGGCCAGGGCCCCCATGAGGTCTGAAAAGGCAGAGGGACGGAAGGTGGTAAGACACGTGTTTTTCAAGGCATCCACCCAGTCATTTAATCGATAAGCTTTCACAATGGATCTACTCTGTGCCAAGCACTACGCTAGGTGCCAGGCTGCAGAGATCAATAAAAACATGGCACCTGTTCTCCAGGAGCCCACCATCTAGATGGGGATACAGATACTCAGAGAGTCAAACTGGATGAAGAGCAAGAAAATAATAGTTTGGGATTAATAGATATACACTACCATATATGTATACTAGATAATCAACAAGGACCATGTACACATGCTCAGTTGCTCAGTCGAGTTCAACTCTTTGGAACTCCATGGATTGCCTCCCACTAGGCTCCACTGTCCATGGAATTCTCCAGGCAAGAACACTGGAGGGGGTTGCCGTTTCAGGTGACTATACTCAATATCTTTCAATAAACTATATGGGGAAAGAATCTGAAAAGGAATATGTAATCACCATCAGAACCACCTGCAGGACTTTGATCTCTTTCTCCTAGTTTCTGACTCCACTAATAAGGGACAGTGGGTCTTTCTATTCTCTCTCAGTGAAATTGGAGAAGTATGAACAGACTCTTCAGATACCCCTCAGGAGTGTTGGCATGGAAAAAATATTTTGAGAGCCACTGAGCTTAAGTGATTCCCATGTAAAACATCTGCAAATGTATTTCTGTCTGCACTGTGAATAGTTGTATTTTTATTCGCATACAAAATCAAGTAGCGTCATCACCCAAAACAAAAGAGCAGGAAAACTGTACAGTAGTACATTGAAAAGCAAAGCATCAAATTCCACACCAGGTTCTGAACACAGGCCATGTTTGTGATGATGGTGATAAAGGGAAAGCTTCTCGAATGACTCGCTTCCTAATCCCGGCGTCTTTATTCAGTGACAGACCTGCAGTTTCCATGTTGCATTATTGATGCTCTGGAGAGTCAGGGCCTCCATGAGCTACAAAGAATGACTCAAGCAGCAAGTAGGTCTGAAAACAAGCTGTGTGTAAAAGGCAAGAGCTTTATCCTCTACCTCTGCAGCCTCTGTGTCCTCCCCAGCTTCAGTCTCTTCTCACACCAAAACTCTGTTTGTGCCCTGAACACACACACACACACACACACACTCTACACATACGGCTTTAACAACTCTCACCATTTTGGCTCAGTTTCTCCAGCCTTCCTGCCACCACAACCACCTTATCCCCTGGCTGAGAGCCAGACCTTGCAGTCCTCACACAGCATCCTTCTCCTCTCTTGCTATCCAGAGCAGTATCCCCTCAAACCTGCATCTCCTTCTTCTATGCCCACCTTGTGCTCTGTTCTCCGGAAGGTCTCAGTGGCATAGCCTCTCATCCCCACCCAATCCATCTCCCATCAGCTGTCACAACTAACCTTCCTCAAACACAGACATCTTTTTTAAAAAAATACATATTTATTTAATTGGAGGATAATTTCTGTACAATATTGTGGTGGTTTTTGCTGTACACTGGCATAAATCACCCATGGGTATGCATGTGTCCCCCCAACCTGAAACCCCCTCCCATCTCCCTCCCCACCCCACCCCTCTGGGCAGTCCTAGAGCACCAACTTTGAGTGTCCTGCTTCGTGCATTGAACTTGCATTGGTCATCTCTTTTACATATGGTAACATACATGATCCAATGCTATTCTCTCAAATCATCCCACCCTCGCCTGCTCCCACAAAGTCCAAATATCTGTTATTTACATATGTGTCTCTTTTGCTGCCTTGCATAATAGGATCATCATTACCATCTTTCTAAATTCCATATATATGTGTCAATATACTGTATTGGTGCCTCTCTTCCTGACTTACTTCACTTGATAATAGGCTCCAGTTTCATCCACCTCATTAGAACTGACTCAAATTCATTCTTTTTAAGAGCCAAGTAATATTCCATTGTGTATATGTATCACAACTTCCTTATCCATTGGTTTGCCAATGGACGTCTAGGTTGCTTCCATGTCCTAGCTATTGTAAACAGTGCTGCAATGAATGCTGGAGTACACATGTCTCTTTCAGTCCTGGTTTCCTTGGTGTGTATGCCCAGCAGTGGGATTGCTGGACCACATGGCAGTTCTATTTCCAGTTTCTTAAGGCATCTCCTCACTGTTCTCCAGAGTGGCTGTACCAGTTTACATTCCCACCAACAGTGTTAGAGGCTTCCCTTTTCTCCACACCCTCTCCAGCATTTATTGTTTGTAGACTTTTTGATGGCAGCCATTCTGACTGGCATGAGACGATACCTCATAGTAGTTTGGATTTGCATTTCTTTATAATGAATCATGTTGAACATCTTTTCGTGTGTTTATCAGCCATCTGTATGTCTTCTTTGGAGAAATGTCTGTTTAGTTCTTTGACCC
Source organism: Madoqua kirkii (assembly GCA_006408675.1). Classification (NCBI taxonomy): domain Eukaryota; kingdom Metazoa; phylum Chordata; class Mammalia; order Artiodactyla; family Bovidae; genus Madoqua; species Madoqua kirkii. Next base: position 24,492 of record SJYC01113435.1, read on the forward strand.
ATTTTTTGATTGGATTGTTCATTTTAATGGTATTGAGCTACATGAGCTGCTTGTATATTTTGGAGATTAATTCTTTGTCAGTTGGTTTGTTTGCTATCATTTTCTTGCATTCTGAAGGCTGCCTTCTCACCTTGCTTATAGTTTCCTTCTTTGTGCAAAAGCTTTTAAGTTTAATTAGGTCCCATTTGCTTATTTTCGTTTTCATTTCCATTACTCTAGGAGGTGGGTCATAGAGAATCTTGCTGTGATTTATGCCAGAGAGTGTTCTGCCTATGTTTTTCTGTAAGAGTTTTATAGTTGCTGGTCTTACATTTAGGTCTTTAATCCATTTTGAGTTTATTTTTTGTGTATGGTGTTAGAAAGTGTTCTAGTTTCATTCTTTTACACAAACACAGACATCTTAATGTCCCTAGATTTTCTAAAAAGTTTCTGGTTTCATGTGGTCAGATGTCAGATTCCACTGGCTGGCATCCAGATTCTCCCCTGTCTGCATCCTTCCATCCACATTCCAGTTCCACTCCAGAACCAAGAGGCTCTTCCAGGTGATGGTCAGTGTCCTCCCTCTCTCAGCCTCACATCTTGCTCGTTCCCTGTGTGGTTCTTTTTTTAATTAATTACTCTTTGAAGAGCCTCTGCTGGGTCTTCACTGCTGTGAGGGCTTTTCTTAGCTGCTGCAAGAGGGGGACAGGCTCTAGCTGCAGCGGGCAGGTTTCTCGTGCGGTAGCTTCTCTGGTTGCAGAGTATGGGCTCCAGAGTGTGGGGAGTTGTAGCTTTTGGTCTCGAGCTCAGGCTCAGTAGTTGCAGTGCACAGGCTTAGATTTGTGGAATCTTCCCAGACCAGGGATCGAACCCATGTCTCCTGCACTGGCAGGAGGATTCTTAACCACTGAGCCACCAGGGAAGCTCCTCCCATGAGGTTCTGAGTTGATGCTGCACAAATTTAGGATATTCTCCTCCTGGCATCAAAAATACTGTGTTCTATTCTTCCCCCAAGTCTCACATCCTTAAAGCATTGCCCCAGCTCATGGTGAACTCCCCGGCAGTATGAATTCCTGCTGGTTTGCTAAGTGACTGGCATTATTTCCTGGGTTTAGATGTCAATTTTTTAGCAGGAAAATAAATTTCTCAAGGTTAGGAACAATAAATTCTAGGTGTGTCCCACTAAGCCTGGCACATGAAAGACATTTAGCAAATGTTTTTGAATCATGGAATTTTTATGACCACTAGCCTAAAATAGATTTTTCAAATTTTAAATTAAAAAAGGCATACGTATTATCCTACAAAATATCTGATTTGGCTATTAAAATAAATAAAATTATAACAGAATCAAAATCTTTAGGCCTTAAGACTTATGATCGTGAACAATTTATATTAAAAATAAAAAAAGAATCAGAAAGAGATTAATGATTTCAAGGGTTATAATAAAGTATTTACAAGTCTGATGAAGAAGGAGGGTGGGGTGCTTGTCTACATGTGTTGGTCAGAGAGGATTTCACAGAGGTGATGATGACCAAACCCTAGAGAGCAGTCTCTGCAAAGGGAACAGAATGTGCAGACAATGGGGATCTGAGACAAGACTGCGTGTTTGGGAACAGCCAGGTGACGCAGTGGGAAAGAATCCACCTGCCAATGCAGGAAACCCAGGAGACTGGGATTCGATCCCCGGGTGGGGAAGATACCCTGGAGAAGGAAATGACAACCAACTCCAGTATTCTTGCCTGGGAAATTCCATGGACAGAGGAGCCTGGTGGGCTACAGCCCACGAGACCCCTGCTCATATCTCTGCTTTGTCCTGTTAAGGAGAATTGAAAGGATGCACTTATATCCCAAGAGGTTCATAAGGTGTTCCTGCCCAGGTCCAGGGAGAGTGCTGCTCACAGCCTTCCTCCTGCCCACCACATGGGAAGCTGCGCTTTGGCTGCTGTAAGCTTTCAGTTCAGTTCAGTCGCTCAGTCGTGTCCAACTCCTTGCGACCCCATGAATCGCAGCACGCCAGACCTCCCTGTCCATCACCAACTCCCGGAGTTCACTCATACTCATGTCCTTCGAGTCAGTGATGCCATCCACCCATCTCATCCTCCGTCGTCCCCTTCTCCTCCTGCCCCTAATCCCTCTCAGCATCAGAGTCTTTTCCAATGAGTCAACTCTTCGCATGAGGTGGCCAAAGTACTGGAGTTTCAGCTTTAGCATCATTCCATCAAGCTTTACCCTCATTTAATTTCTTGTCATGCCTGTTATTTATTGAGGGTGTGAGAATTTATGTTAAAGAGAAGAGTTTAGAATTTACAACCTGGCCAATCTACCGAGGAAAGTTTAGTTGCCTGTGTCTTCAGATAAACATAGTCTTTTTCTTTTTTTTTTTTTGAGATCTTTTTTAATGTGGACCATTTTTGACAAGTCTTTATTGAATTTGCTACAATACTGCTTCCATTTTTATGCTTTGGATTTTTGGCTACAAGGCATGTGGGAGTTCAGTTCCCCGACCAAGGATCAAACCCGCTTTTGCTGCATTGGAAAGTGAAGTCTAGACCTCCGCCAGAGAGGTCCCAAATGCCCTATTGTTAAGGCACATATCTGTGTGTGATCAATGTGTTTTTCTTACTCATTGAGTGGCCTCTTTGGGAAATCTGGGCCCAAGTGTAGGAGCAGAAGATGCAGCTCAGGAAGGAGACTCATGCAGAGTCTTTGCCACCGATGCCACGCTAGCTGCCCGCATCCTGTAGTCTGGCTCTGTGGACTGCTCCTCGCACAGCAGTGATGTCTACCTCGAGCACCTGTACCTCCCTCTCTGGGGGCCCACGCTCCTCCCAGGAGTGTGCTGGTTGTGCATGGAAAAGACTGAAGTCTTGGGAAGTTACTACCCCCAGAATCAAGCCTTCACCAGTGAGGAACTAGGATTGGTGGGTGACTGCCTCAGTCATCTTGCTTTCACTGGACAGCTTGGAACCCAAATCCTATCTCAGGGTCTGCTTTGGGGGCAATCTAAGCTGACCCTGTAAACCACACTGAAGACTTCAGATTCCACCTTGTGAAGCTAGGAAAATTAATAAAAGTATTTTCATTAGAGAAGTGACATGGTTGCACACACACACACACACACACACACACACATATTTTAAAAATAAATATCATCAAGATGGGGAGAAGAGGAGGGACTGTAGAAGCAGAAGAGAAGAAGGAATCCTAGTAAGGATATGTGGCCAATGTTGGGGGCAGGTTCAAGCTGGTCATCGCATAAAGCATCAAGTTCCTGACCTTCTCTGGCCCCCAGCCATGGAGCCACAGCTGCTCATCCGAGCCTCCTGGAAGTGATTTATATTTCCAATTTGCTGCCCACCCACTTTTACTGGAACATCTAATTGCAGAATTACACCCATGTTTTCCGAGGAGAAGATGCTGCCTCCCCACTGCTCATGTTCATTTATTGGATAACTGCTTATCCTTGGGCAGAACAAAATCTATTTTTGCCCTCTTTTCACTATTCTTATCCCAGAATTTATCTTGGGCCTCTCAAGAAGCATGCCATGTGAGGCACTGTGATTTATTAAGAACATTCATTATCTGGGATTGGAAGCATTTCTTTCTAGTCCTGGCTCTGCCACTTGTCAGTCTTGGCTGAGCCTCAGTTTCCTCATATGGAAAATGGGTATGAAAATCCTCACAAAGGCTCTGACATGAATGAGAGGGAGTTGTTCTTGGTGCTCCTTATAGATGTGACTCTAGTTAAATTGTGACCCCCCTACATTCTCAGCTAAGTAATGAGCCAGTCAAGATTCCTCAGCCCTGGTAGAGGTTCATTCATTAAGAGCTTTCCAAGATCCACAAGAGCTGGGACCATACTTGCTCATGTCTGAGTTCCCCTTAGTGCCCATCAGGGGTTCAAAACGGGTCCACTCTTGTTGAATGTCCTAGACAAGCCTGTCAAGGAAGCTGGTGACAAGCTAAGGCTGAAGTCCCACTAGGACTCATGGGAGAGGTGAGGAGGGGAGGGAGGTGTCTGTGTGCCCAGCCTGGGACAGCAAAGCATCACGAGAGAGCTACACTGGGGTGTCTGGGAACTATAGAGGCTGAGGAGAGGCTCTGAAAGGGCTCCTGGGCTCCTGCAATGCACCAGGCCAGTCAAACTAGATGCTCCTGCAGAGAAAACGCAGAAATAGGCATCTCTGGGCTCTCAGGGACCTGCCCCGGAGAGAGGAGGCATGAGCTCACAGATGGGAGAAAGCCAGTGATTCCCGGATTTAGGGGTGTCCAGAGGGAGTTCTGGGATGAGTTGGGATTGAGGGGTGACTTCTGCCTCCTCTGCTTGCTCCCATGCCGCATTTCCTGTGCCCCAGGGTCCAACTTTCCTCCAAGTAACTGTTATCTGGGTCCTATTCCTAGCCCTCCATCTCAGCTCCCTGTGTCTGGCCCTGGACTATGAACAGAGCATCCATCAGCCCAGACCATGCTTCAAACAGCTTGACGCCCAGTGCTATACTCAATGGTTACGATAACCCACAAGACTGGCAGGATACCTGCTTACATGATTTCTGTTTTACAGCTGACTTAGATGTACAGAGAGATCTGAAAAGCCTGCCCAGGGTTATGCAGCTTAGACACGAGGACTTGTGGACTTGGACTCCTGATTCCACTCCCTGTGATGGGATTTTCAAGTTGCTGATAGACTCCACAGTGAAATCAGATCAGATGAGGGCACAAGAGAGCCTGCTGACCCCTGTGTAGATTTGAGGTGGTAAATGAAGCAGCTGGATGCCCCTTGTCAGAGAGGCTGAGAGGGGAGTCCTGCTCCAAGAGAACACTGGGAAGCATGACCTCAGAACCTTGTGGTCTCTGATCTATGGGCCACTTGAGCTCAGAGATGCCACCTTAATTTTGTTCATGGGAATCCTGAACTGAAGCTGAGAAGAAGGCAGCATCTGCATCCTAATAATCTGGTGATGCTTTTCTTTGCCAGTTTTATACCCAAAAGGTTGATAAGGCCCCTCATGCAGCTCCAGGACATCCCTGTGTTGATGAAGGATTCAGAGCATTCTTGGCACCCAAACCTGGTGCTGGAGAAGACTCCTGAGAGTACCTTGGACAACAAAAAATCAAACCAGTAAATCCTAAAGGAAATCAACCCTGAACATTCACTAGAAGGACTAATGCTGAAGCTGAAGCTCCAATACTTTGGTCACCTGATGAGAAGAGCTGACTCAGAAATGACCTTGATGCTGGGAAAGATTGAGGGCAAGAAGAGAAGGGGATGACAGAGGATGAAACGGTTAGAGGGCATCATTGACTCAATGGGCATGAGTTTCAGCAAACTCCAGGAGATAGTGAAGGACAGGGAAGCCTGTGCTGCAATCTATGGAGCTGCAAGGGCTTAGCATAGCTAATGGCACCCACTCCAGTGCTCTTGCCTGGAAAATCCCATGGACGTAGGAGCCTGGTAGGCTGCAGTCCATGGGGTCGCGAAGAGTCAGACACGACTGAGTGGCTTCACTTTCACTTTTCACTTTCACGCACTGGAGAAGGAAATGGCAACCCACTCCAGTGTTCTTGCCTGGAGAATCCCAGGAATGGGGGAGCCTGGTGGGCTGCCGTCTATGGGGTCGCACAGAGTTGGACACAACTGAAGCGACTTAGCAGCAGCAGCAGCACAACTAAGCAGCTGAACAACAACTCGCTGGGGTCCCTGAGATGCTATGTTAACTGACTTGTCTAGGGAGCCCACAGCTTTTCCTAGGTGTTGAGAAGGCCACCATCTTCCACTTCAGAGACTGTTTTCGTTAACAGAGTATTAGCTGAAAAAAAAAAAAAAAATTACGCACACATCCCATGCTCTTAGAAGCATGCTTGCTTTGTGGCAGACGGCTTCTATTTCTGTTCCTGAGAACACATGGCAGAGTCAGCAAGGATAGGAGCGGCAACAGCCCAGGGAGGGGAGGTGGGCTGTGTTTGCATCAGGAGCAAGTTTCAGGGAGGGGCTTGGAACTCCCCAGCTGCCAGTCATTTCTGATGAGCTGACACTTCACAAATGCTATTTCTTTCTAATTCTGAGGAGCTTGTGTAGCAGACGGCTTCTATTTCTGTTCCTGGGAACACATGGCAGAGTCAGCAAGGATAGGAGCGGCAACAGCCCAGGGAGGGGAGGTGGGCTGTGTTTGCATCAGGAGCAAGTTTCAGGGAGGGGCTTGGAACTCCCCAGCTGCCAGTCATTTCTGATGAGCTGACACTTCACAAATGCTATTTCTTTCTAATTCTGAGGAGCTTGTGTAGCTACACATGTCGCCATGGCAAGCTTAGAGTGTGGGAGGGAGTCTGGTTTTGTTAAAAATAGATCCATAGAGGGTCAGAATTGAAAGACACTTTTCAGTTTATGATTTCGCAAAGGGTGACCCAGAGAGGGCAAGGCATTTGCCCAGAGACACGTGGAGAGCCCAGGAAACCCCTGGGAAGCATGCATGCACACTGGCTCTGTCTAGAGTGCTCTCCTGCAGGCTCCAGCCTGCTCTCAGTTTTCTTGGCAAAACAAAAGTAAGTGTTTCTGTCGAGGAATCATAACCTTGAAGGCCACATCCTCCCTGTATCCCTCCTTATGAGATTTCTGACGACAGACATAGAAAGGAACAACTTCACAAAACAAAATTGTCCCTTATTTTCAAAGAGCATGACGTCCTCATGTTTGTCTTTGTATAGTCCTCCTCTTCTTTTTAACTTTCTTTTTTTGATTGAAGTATAGATGGTTTAGAATATTGTGTTAGTTTTAAGTGTATAGATAGTGATTTGGTGTTTTTCTCAGATAATATTCCTTTGTAGATTATAACAAGATATTGAGTAAAATTCCCCACTATACAGGAAACCTTTGTTGTTCATCTATTTTACGTACAATAGTTTGTATCTTTAAAAGGCAATGGCACCCCACTCCAGTACTCTTGCCTGGAGAATCCCATGGACAGAGGAGCTGGAGTCTATGGGGTCTCTGAGAGTTGGACACGACTGAGAGACTTCACTTTCATTTTCCCTTTCACGCACTGGAGAAGGAAATGGCAACCCACTTCAGTGTTCTTGCCTGGAGAATCTCAGGGACGGGGGAGCCTGGTGGGCTGCCATCTATGGGGTTGCACAGAGTTGGACACGACTGAAGTGATTTAGCAGCAGCAGGAGCAGCAGTTTGTATCTATTAACCTGACACCCGTAATTTGTCTCTCTCACCATCCCTCTCCCTTTTGGTAATTTTTTCTACATGTATGAGTCTGTTTCTGTTTTGTGTATGCATTCATTTGGATTATTTTTCAATTCCATGTATAAGTAATATCATGCAGTATTTGTCTTTGATATTTTTCACTAAGCATAATATTCTCTAAGTCCATCCACATTGATGCAAATGACATTATTTCATTCTTTTATGACTGCATAATATTCCATTCCATTTATAGCATCACTGCTTCAACAACATGAACTTAGGCAAACTTCAGGAGATGGTGAGGGACAGGGAGGCCTGGTGTGCTGCAGTCCATGTGGTTTCAAATAGCCAAACATGACTTAGTGACTGAAAAGCAACAACAGATATTCTACTGTATATACATACCACGTATTCTTTATCCATTCATTTATTGACCGACATTTGAGTTGCTTCCATGGTTTGGCTATTGTAAATAGTGCTGCTATGAACATTGGGGTGCATGTATCTTTTTGAATTAGTGTTTTCATTTTTTCCAGATATATTCCCAGGGAGGGGGATTGCTGGAGTTTATCTGACTAGTCTTGTCCTGGAAGGTCCTGCTTACTGATCTATTCAGTGATGAAGACTCTGGCTACAACTCAATCCCTGACAGACCCTACCAATTATGGGTGCTGCCCCCTCCCCTCCAAGCACAGAGCAATACAGAAAAGACCTGTTTATGGAACTCCCAACTCATCAGGTAAGCCCCATCTCAGATGTCATCCACCCTGAAAAGCTCTGTTGGACTCCAGGAGAGGTGAGCCACTTTACAAAACAATTTGTCTTCCCAAGCCAGCTTCCATAAAATGGAACTAGGAGACAACCCATGGTCAACACCAGGTCCACGCTGGAGCCTGTATGACCTTCCCAAGGTCACGTGCCAGCCGGGTTGAGATGCGCTGTCAGCTTGGCAAACTTGGGAACGGAACATTGGTTTTGAGCCATTTCCAGCTTCGGCTCTGTCCTCTTCCAGAGTCTTCTCCATGTCAGGCTCCCACTTCTCTCCTCACTCGTTTCCTCTCCATCATCTGGCATGTCCAGCTCCAGGAAGGACCACATCTCTGGCCCAAGCCCTGAAGTGACTATCAGCCACCCCTTCGCTCCTTATCCTACTAAACAATGTTCTCTGTGTCTGTACTACCCTTGATAAAATACGATTTCTCTACTGAGGGAAATTCTATTATCAACCAGCAGGGATTTCATGGCAAACTCTGGAGCATCTTGCTGGAGACCTGAGATTGCCCACGTATACAGTGAGCCTTCCTCCTCCCACCTGTTGGCCTGGGAGGCAGCTACAACAGGTGGCTGGATTGCCCTACTTGCAGTTTAGCCAAATCAGAGAGCCCAGTTCCCCTATTAGAAAGTATGAACCACGGGCAGTGGGCAAGGATGGACTCTGCGGGGAGGAAAGACCTTTCACATTAGGCCCTTGGCATGACCCCTGGATCATGAGAGAAATCTGTCCAGTGACAGAACATCTGGGGGCCGGGGGTCATGCCCCTGTGGCTTAGCTAATCAAGAGTCTGAATTCAGGAGTTCAGACCAAGTCCCAGTGAACTTGCCGCAGGGTGACTGCTGACCCTGCAGAGAATGGAGCCACTGTTCTTTAACAGGCCCTGGCCTCTCAGCATCTGTCTCTGAATCCCTCACTGCCCAAGCAGGCCCCTCTATGGGCACCCTGAGAGGTCCCAGAGGACACGGGAGGCCTCAAACCTGCCGAACCCAGAGTTATTCCTCCTCCGGTGAAAGCTCTGCACTTAAAAATGTCAGGCCACTTTCTCAAGATCGCAAGTTTGGGGCCCAGAGATGCTCTGAACACAGACACAGAGCAAAGCCAGGGCTGGAGGCTATTATTTCCATCCCATTTTTGTATGGTGTTCAAGGCTGCTGGGAAATGCAGAGTTCCCAACCTGACAAATAACACA
>SJYC01113438.1:0-14773 GCA_006408675.1 Madoqua kirkii
ACTGACTGCCTGAGGGTAACGACTTTCACTTGTTCAGAAGAAGCAAAGCACATTTTTTTATTCTCTATTAAAATGTGACACCTGAACTTTTACCACACTGATGTACAGATTCTGCCATACTTTAGACCCTCTATAACAGGGAGACAGTTACATGTGACTTAAAAGAAAGCAAACAAGAAAACCAGTGCTCTAAACTAATATCAATTCAGGTCATACTGATTAATGCTAGTAACAGGAAATTAGAATCTTACTGGGCTGGCAAGAGTGTTGGAGACATCAGACACATGAATTGGTCAGGTTGAATTCTGTCATCAGATTCTGGGTGTATCAGTGGTGCTTCATTTGCATTAAATGAAAAGAAGTCCAAAAATACACACTGTTGCTAAGGTTACATCTTGCTGGATGCAAATGAAGATGTGTTTGTTCAGACCAGTTAAAAATATCTTGGCAGTAGTTAATTTTCCCATTGGCATAAAGGGAATTATCAGTAGTCTATTGAGCTAAGAGGTTAGATTTACCTTACTCAGCATTAGGGGTCTGGAAAGAGCATTATTTCTGAGTGATATTTTTAGAACTTGAAGAAATTACTCTTTTTTATTCATTCAAGTTTGATTTTAATAGTTTTTTTAAAAGAATATAAATATCGTCCAATCAGAGGACCTACTACTGCAAATATGTAGATGCTTCCCCAAGTTCTATAAGAGCCATCTGCAATGATATTTTTGGACTCTGGGAGGAAATGAGAGCAAGCAAGCAGGCTTAAGAGTTGCAATCCAGTGGGATAGGTAGAGAAGGAAAGCATAATTTTCACCTTGCAAAATCTTTTATGTACACTATTTTGCTTATTATTATTTTACCTAATTCTCATAACCACCCTGCAAAGCAAGTATTATTATTTTTCCCAGGCAGGGGGTGGGGGATGGGGTGGGGGAAACTCTGGCTCTGAGACATTCAGCCACTCTGTAGTAAGTAGAGAAACTGAAACAGTTGAATTTAGAATTGACTCCGAATACATGATCTTTTCTCTATATCATTCTGCTTCTATTACTAAAGAAAAATTACCAAAGAAACTTGTAAACCTAAATGGGATATATGAACCCAGACAAGCAGTTGAAGTTTTGACATTTGAGAAGAAAAGATATTACTCAAATTGGAGTGATTTTGGTATTTTACCCCTAATTCATAGCTCTCCCTGAATGTGCCCTAGTTTCTTACTGTGAAGCAAGGAGTCTTCTGCTTTCCCCACCTCTGGACATAGCCCACCCCAAACAGTGAGTCTCGTTAGTTATCACATCTGAAAATGTCAAAGTTAAAGGGAACTCGAAAGTCAACCCATACTTGCTTCACAAGGCATGAATCTCTGGTAACACATTGAGAAAGGGGGGTCACCAATTCATCTGCTTGAAATCCTGAATATAGATTGCAATTCACATTCAGTGAAACTTCCTAACTATTGTGCACACAGCATGGTTCTAAGTATTTTACCTATTTAGGTTTGTGTAATCCTTATAACAACCCCACAAGGTTGGTATACCTGTCCCCATTTTACAAATGAGGAAAATGACACATAGAAAGTTTAAGTGACTTATCCAAGTTCGCATAGCTTCTAAGTGGTGAAAATGGAATTAAATACTGCAAGATACTGAGTTCTTAATCTCTGCACTTTCCTTCCCCAAAGTAGCTCCCAACTTCACAAAACATTGTGCTATGCCATTGTGATTGTAGAAAGTTTATCACCTACATGGATGATATTTATTTGCTTTAGAATTCTTTGAGATCTGGAAAACTGACCAGCTATGGGAAGAAGCCCAAAGGTGGGAGAAAAGAAAAGGATGAGAGAGAAATGATAGCTTAGAAAATCTTGTAGGGGTAAGTATCAATATTTCCCATTGTAGCGGAAAGGGGACCATGCTAATAATTGTGTCAATGTATTCAGCATGCATTTTTGGCTCGGTATGTGAAGTGCATTGTTACCAAATTCCAACACAGCCCTGCAAAGTAGTTGCCACACTCTACACTCCAGAGGTGAGGAAAATGAAGCTCACAGGGGTCAGGTCACTTGTCCCTGGTCACACAGCTCATCAGTAGTGGCACCAGGATTCAAGCAAGAGTAGGGCAACTACCAAATGCCTTCTTTTTTCATACCGAAACTTTAAAAACTTCCTTAGACATTTTTGATGTGTTTTCCAGAATTAAGATCTGAGGCCAAGGTGTAAGAGTAATATGGAGTCAGTATTCATGTTCCTTGGGAGAAAGAATTTTCATAGCAATTGTAACTTCATTCTGAAAATGTCAGCACACATCTCAGTTTTCTTCCTATTTCCAGGGTGTTTCCTTCCCAGTCCGTTATCTGGGTTCTTATCCCTCCTCTCTATGTCCTCTAAGCCTTAGAACGCCCTGGGCTCTCTCAGAGGCAGATTTGTTCCTCTGGCCACATTTCCCTCCTATTTAATCTTTCCTCCACTCATGGCTTTGTGTATCTAATATACAAATGTCAGCTCACACATTTATATGATCAGCGTTGAGTGCTGAGCTCACTTCTCCAATGGTCAACACCTTCACTTACTTGACTAACAAGCACTTAAAACATAACCAGTAAATAATATGTCCTGTGATTCTCCTCTTCCCACCAAACACCCTGTGCAATTCTAGTTCTCCCAGATTCCACTCTTCCCATCTGAGTCAACACCACCATCCACCCAGTGGCCCCCAACCAAAACCTGCAGACGCCCCTGGATTTCAGTCTTTTCCTTGTGTTCCATGTCTGATCTATCAGCAAGTCTTAATGACTGCACCCTTGAAAGACATCTTGAATGTCTCCATTCTTCTTCATTTAAGTTATGAACACCCTGGCCCAAGTCATGCTCATGAATTGCCAGGATAGCTTTAAAGGCTCATCATTGTTCTCTTTCTTCTCTTGCTTTTCAGAGCAAGCAGAGTGATTTTTCTAAAATGTAAATCAAATAATGCCATTCCATTAAAAAAGAAAGAAAGAAACTCTGGTAGCTTTCAACTGAGTTTAGAATAAAATAGAAACATCTTATCTCCGGATTTCTCACTTGTTTTTCTCTTTTACCTGATTTTGTATCACTTTCTGTGTTACCCACCAGTCTCCTTCGCACTGACTTCTGTTTCTTCTTGGAGCACTCCAAGCACTTTGCATTTTTTGGTATTTTTATTTATGTATTTAGCTGTTCTGGATCTTAGTTGTGGCAAGCAGGGTGTTTTTCATTTTGTTTTTGTTTTATTTTTTAATTGGAGCCTGCAAACTTTTACTTAGGGCACGTGGGATGTAGTTACATGACCAGGGATCAAACCCAGGCTCCCTGCATTGGGAACTTGGAGTCTTAGCCACTAGACCACCAAGGAAGTTCTCTCCAAGCACTCTTAGATGCTATCCTTTCTGTCTGCAAAGGCTCTCCCTCTTCTTTTCACATCTTTTCTTATGTCTTAGGTCTCAAGCCATCACTCAGTCTAAAGGAGTATTCTCTACAACACTCCATTTTACTTCTCTGAAAATATTTATCAAAATCTAAGACTATATTTTTACTTATTTGCTATTTATTGTGTATTTATTATTGCTTCTTAGTCACTAAGTCACTCTGATGAAGAACTGATGCTTTTAAACTCGAAAAGACCCTGATGCTGGGAAAGATTGAAGGCAAGAAGAGAAGGGGACAACAGAGGATGAGATGGTTGGATGGCATCACTGACTCGATGGATGTGAGTTTGAGTAAGCTCTGGGAGTTGGGGATGGACAGGAAAGCCTGTCATGGTGCAGTCCATGGGGTCTCAAAGAGTCAGACACAACTGAGAGACTGAATTGAACTGAACTGAAGTCATGTCTGACTTCTTTGTGACCCCGTGGAGTATAGCCCACCAGCCTCCTCTCTCCATTGGACTTCCCAGGCAAGAATATTGGAGTGGGTTCTCATTCCCTTCTCCAGGGGATCTTTCTGACCCAGGGATTGAACCTGTGTCTCCTGCATTGGCAAGCAGGTTCTTTACCACTGTGCCACCTGGGAAGTTTGCTATCCATTATTGCTAGCTAATGAATATGGATTGAATGTTTGTCCCTTCAAAATGTAAGGTGAAGCCCTAATACCCAGGTGATGTTATGTGAAGATGGAGTCCTTGCAATACCATGAGGTTTAGACAAAATCATAAGGTGGACACCTCGTGATTGGAGGTGCCCTAATTAAAAGAGAAAGACATTCAAGAGCTCTTTCTCTTTCCGATAGCACGCACCAAGAAAAGGCCACATGAACACACAGCAAAAATGCTGTTGTAAGCCAGAAAGAAGGTTTTCTTGAGACACTGCCTCTGTTGGCACCTTGATCTTAGACTAGCCTCCAAATGGCAGCTCAATTTTTAGTTTTTTAAGGAAACTCCATACTGTTTTCCTTAGTGGTTCTATCAATTTACACTCCCACCAACAGTGGCTGAGGGGGGCCAGTGTCCAGAATTGTGAGAAATAAATGTCTATTGTTTAAACCACTCAATATTTTGTTATGACAACTTGAACTGACTGAGACAAATATCTATCTCCTCCTCTAGAATGAAGTCTCCCTAAGTTCAGGTATCTTGCTGTTGTCTGCACTGTTCTGGGCTTTGCCCCAGAATTCCTTCACTGTATAATATATAGAACTTGCTCAGTAAATATTTGTTTAAAGAACAAATGAATCAAGAGCACTATGTAACAAAGCTACGAAGCATGGGAAGAGAGTGTCCCTGGATCATGTGAGTTCTAGGAACCTGGGCTTCCCAGGTGGTTCAGTGGTAAAGAAATTGCCTGCCAATGCAGGAGATACAGAGATGTGGGTTTGATCCTTGGGTGGGGAAGATCTTCCAAAATAGGAAATGGCAACCCGTTCCAGTATTCTTGCCTGGGAAATCCCATGGACAGAGGAGCCTGGTGGGCATAAGTTCCTGGGACTGCAAAGAGTTGTGCACATCTGAGCACACACGCTCACATGTTAGCCTGTAATTCAATTCACTTTGTATCTTCATGTAAGAAAATCAGAATAAGAGGATCTTGGTCATTTTCTCTCCATATCTGCTCCGGAACGGCTGTAACAGAGACCTACAGGTGTAAAGAGAAAAGGTATGGGCCTAGAAGGCAGAGGCTTGAGCCACAGAAGATTTTTTTCCCAGCCTTGAAACCTAACAGAATTTGCCTGCTGGACTCTGAAACTGTTCGAAACCAGTGAGCCCTTCTTCCCTCCATGCCCTTCCTTTTGGAATGAAAATGTATATAACTGAATGTCCACTTCAGAATGGATCATACATTAAGTCTCAACCATGCCTGAGTTAGGTAACTTTGGGTTATAGATTATGCTTTAATAGGATGAGATTTTTGGAGATATTGGTTTGAGATAAATATATTTTGCTTGTGAAATGGATATGAATCTTGGAGAGCCAGAATGTAGACTATAGCAACTATGGTTGCTGACAAATTACCCCCAAACTTCATGGCAATGATCAATCATTTATGATGATCACTGGTTTTACAGGATGGGTCACTGGCTGAAAGACTCAAAGGCTGGGGACTGCAGTCACCTGAAGGCTTCATCACACATCTGGAGGTTGATGCTGGCTGGTGGGTAGGGGCCTCAGCTCCTCTTGATGTGGACAAGTTTAGGCTTTCTTACAGTGTGGTAATTGGGTTCTAAAGCTGAAGGTACTGAGAAACAGCTCGAGAAAATTCAAAATCTGATTTTCCTTTTCTGAACTAGTCTCAAAATTTGCACAATGTCACTTCAACCATATTCTCAGCAGTAGAGGTGGCCAGAAAGTCCTGGCCAGATTCCAGAGGAGGGAACACAGATTCTGCCTCTCGAAGGGAAGGGGCAAGATTCTAGAGGAACATCTGGAAAATGCCCAACCCCAGGAGTTTCCAGGTGATTCCAGCCTTCTGCCCAGGTATCATGGAATAGGAACAAGTTGTCCCTAGTGTGGACCTAATGAATTCCTGACCATCAGAATCAGTGAATGTATTTAATTTGGTGTTATTTTCAGCTACTGAGTGTGGTAGCAATTTCTTAAACAGCTGGTAATCAGAACACTGTTTCCAGCCGAACATGTTTTTCAGTCACTAAGTCATATCCAACTCTCTGTGACCCTATAAACTGCAGCTCGCCAGGCTTCCTTGTCTTTCACTATCTCTTAGAATTACCAACTGCTACCAAATGAACTGTGGTGTTGGAGAAGACTCTTGAGAGTCCCTTGGACTGCAAGGAGATCCAACCAGTCCATTCTGAAGGAGATCAACCCTGGGATTTCTTTGGAAGGAATGATGCTGAAGCTGAAACTCCAGTACTTTGGCCACCTCATGCGAAGAGTTGACTCACTGGAAAAGACTCTGATGCTGGGAGGGATTGGGGACAGGAGGAGAAGGGGACGACAGAGGATGAGATGGCTGGATGGCATCACGGACTCGATGGACGTGAGTCTAAGTGAACTCCGAGAGATGGTGATGAACAGGGAGGCCTGGCGTGCTGCAATTCATGGAGTCGCAAAGAGTAGGACACGACTGAGTGACTGAACTGAACTGAACTGAACCAGATGAACTATGTCTCCCAAAATTCTTATGCTGAAGTCCTAACCTCCAAGTACCTCAGAATGTAATTGTTATTTATTGATAAGGCTTTAAAAGAGATAAGTAAGTTAACGATGCCTTTAGGTTGGGCTCTGGCCAATACCACTGGTGTCCTAACAGGAATAGGAGATTTGGACACAGGCACATGAGCACAGAGGAGAGGCCACACAGACGTCTGTCACCATCAACAAGCAAGGAGATCAACCTTGGAAGAAATCAGCCCTGCTGACACCTTGACCTTGGACTTCTGGCCTTCAGATCTGGTGAAAAAATAAATTTTTGTTATTTAAGTTCCTCAGTTTGTGGCATTTAAGTTAGCCCTAGCAAACTAAGACAGTATCCAGAAACAAACAGACAAAACACAAAATTACCCAAAGAAATATGTATGTCCTTTGAAGCTTTTTTTTTTTTTTTTTGCCATGGTTGACATTTGGAAGCAGACTTAATTTTTCCTCAAAAGGGAATGATTTACATAAACTGTGGGTGATACTGCTATAAAAGTAACATTTAAAAATATTTGGGTGTATCTATTTGTATTGTGTTGTGCTGTGCTAAGTTGCTTCCGCCCTGACTCTTTGTGACTCTGTGGACCGTGGATTTCCAGGCACTTTTGTTCATGGGATTCTCCAGGCAAGAATATTGAGGTGGTCTGCCATTTCCTACTCCAAGAGATCTTCCCGACCCAGGGATCAAACTCATGTCTCTTGTGTCTCCTGCATTGGCAGGCGGGTTCTTTACCACTGTGCCATGTATTTAGTAACTGTATGTAAATGCACAGCAGAGGTTCTGGGAAGATGCCGCAAAGAGTTAACCATGGTTACTTGGAGTGAGCTGTGCACATTCACGAGTGTGTGTTGGCCTTTTAGCTGTGTACTTCAATACTGTGGGAATTTCTGCATTGGCTGTGCGTTCTTGTGCTAGCAATGTAAAAAATGATTTCTTAATTTCCTCCCTAAATCTTAATTAACTCATTACGTGAGTTTCCTGTTCCTTCTGGCTCAGTCTGTTCTGCACGGCCCACAGGATGCTCTGCTGCAGCCTTTAATACCCTTCAGCTATGTGGGAAGAACAGCTCAGGTCTTATAAGTCTTAGTATGAGTGGAAATGCTGGGACAGCAGAAATATGATGGAAATTTCATTAGTGAACTGCATTACTGCAACCAAGACTGTTGGGTTTGGAAACGTCCATGTTTCTGTCTGGGAACAAGGGGTGTAAAGTTGCTAGTGTGGCTTGAATAGCTGTTTCCGTCTTGGATACTGCTCAAGCCAAAGAAAAGACAAAGATGATTTTGAAAAACCAATTCTTTGAATCTGAGAAAATAGATATTTACCAAGTAGCTACTCCGCACCAGGTCTTATATTAGAAAATGGACATACACAAGCCCCTTTAAGGCTGGTAACACCAGGCAAAAGCACTATTATTGTTCCCGTATTGCAAAAGGAGAACTGGCATGGAGATAGTTTGCTTAGCTGGAAGGATTCTGAGATCCTCTGATTAAACACTGTATTCTCTTAGGAGACAGAAGAAAGTAAAAAAAAAATCATATATATGTATATATATATGCTACTCCCTTCATTTTTCCTGATACTAATTTGTATCTTCTGCGCTATGCCTTATCCCACTACCCAATTCTCCCCAAAGTATAACCTTATGAAGTAAGTTAGAAGGGGCTTGAGGATCCATCCAGCTCTTTCTTCCATGAAGACTTCCAGTCATTCAACTCTGTCACCACACTCAAGAGCCTGACTCTTGACACAGAAACAAGAGACGGAGCTACCGAGAGGGAGTCAGTAGAGGAAAACCCAGGGCTGCTCACCTCCCAGAGAATGTCACCTGGAGCAGATGTCAGAAACCGTCTGCTTCAGACTCAGATGCTCTGGCATCTGGAGACTCACTGACTGGAGAGATTCCACTTCCACCTTCTCCCCAGGGCTAACTAATTCGTTGAAAGAGCTGAAGACTTGTCTGAAAGTGCATCTTTGCTGTGCAAACTCACCAATCCAGAGCTCACACCCCCAACCGCCTCCTCCTCCTGGCTCCTACACTCCAGGGGGCAATAGCCACCTGCCCTATTCACCCTAAAGTCAGGTCTCGCACAGCTAGGGACAGCCCCTCGCCCCAGCACCTGCTGAAATTATTCATGGCTTTCCTTTGGACACCAAGATAAGGGCTCTGGGTCACGTTCTCCCCTTAGCTCCTTCCTCATCCTGACTGGTCCTGGTGCTCCTCTTGGTCACCCTGCCTGGCATGCCATGCCTCCTGTTTCTAGGAAACTTTGAGTTTTTAGCCAGTGGGAAATTGCTGTGTGATGCAGGGAGCTCAAAACCGGTGCTCTGTGACAACCTGGAGGGGTGGGACAGGGTGGGATGGGGGAGGAAGGTTCGAGAGGGAACGGATCTAAGTATACACGTGGCTGATTCATGTTGGTGTATGGTAGAAACCAAAACAATATTGTAATCATCCTCCAATTAAAAATAAACAAATTTATTTAAAAACTTCTTCCTGACAATCATTTCTTTTTTCATTTTCATTTTATTTTTATGAGTATAGTTGCTTTATACTGCTATCATTTTTAGTGATGTGGATGAACCCAGAGATTGTCATACAGAGTAAGTCAGAAAGAGAGACATATTCACTCCTGTGACTATGTGTGTTACCATACCTGACTAAAATCAAAGCCAGAATTTATCTTAAAATAGCTTGTCAGTGCAGAAAATAAATGCTACGATGCAGGCAAGCATAAGCCACATGGAACTGCAAGGAATGAATGACCTGTAATTGCTCCATTCTGCCACAGGGTATTTGTCACTCAGAGCTCTGAGATTCTACCCCTCTTCCCTTGATCAGAACTGGCTTAGAAGTCAGCATTCCCTCTCTGATCTAGATAGACGTCCTAAGAATGTGGAAACTTTGTCCTCTAGGAGAGTATCTGGAGACTTTCGGCTAAGATAAGCAGGGTTCCAGAAAATCCTCAATCCATATCTTGAGGGCACAACAATAGCAACACAAGGCGGCTATGCTTTTAACTTGGTTTAGACAGTAAAGAATCTGCCTGCAACGCGAGAGATCCGGGTTCAGTCGCTGGGTGGGGAAGATCCCCTGGAGAAGGGAATGGCAACCCACTCCAGTATTCTTGCCTGGAGAGTCCCATGGACAGAGGAGCGCGGCAAGCTACAGTCCATGGGCTTGCAAAGAGTTGGATAGGACTGAGCGACTAACACTTTCACTTTCCCTGCAAGGTAAGGGGACAGTTATGAGGGTTTGTTTTGTTTGTCGGAGTGAGAGGTGAGAAGAGGAGGAGACTGAGACACAAAGAAGTCCACTTCCCGTTGCCATTTTCCTTATCACGTTTCCAAAGTGAGATCTCCAAGTTGCTCTCTTTCAGAACAACCATATTTAGATGTTGGTCCCTTGGGACCTGTAATTCTTTTTGTCTCTTTTTCCTCAGCTTCCCCATCTACATGATACAGTTGATAAACACATTAATCTCTTGGGTCATTTCTAGTTGGAAGAGCCCAGGACGTTCAGCTAGAGCCTTTTGAGACAGACTAAGCCTAGATAGCATATTCAAAAGCAGAGACATTACTTTGCCAACAAAGGTCCATCTAGTCAAGGCTATGGTTTTTCCAGTAGTCATTATGGATGTGCGAGTTGGACCGTGAAGAAAGCTGAGTGCTGAAGAATTGATGCTTTTGAACTGTGGTATTGGAGAAGACTCTTGAGAGTCCCTTGGACTGCAAGGAGATCCAACCAGTCCATTCTGAAGGAGATCAGCCCTGGGATTTCTTTGGAAGGAATGATGCTAAAGCTGAAACTGCAGTATTTTGGCCACCTCATGTGAAGAGTTGACTCATTGGAAAAGACTCTGATGCTGGGAGGGATTGGGGGCAGGAGGAGAAGGGGACAGCAGAGGATGTGATGGCTGGATGGCATCAATGACTTGTTGGACATGAAACTGAGTGAACTCTGGGAGTTGGTGATGGACAGGGAGGCCTGGCGTGCTGCAATTCATGGGGTTGCAGAGTCGGACATGACTGAGCAACTGCGCTAAACTGAAGCCTTGAGTGCACCAGAGTATTAACTGGAAAGAGAGTCCAGTTGGACCAAGCAGTTCTCATGTTATTGCAGATGCTGTTTCTCTTAATGGTACGTAACTGTTGTGCATGTAGGCACACACATATACATACAACACACATATACACATGAGAAAGAAAAAGTCCAGCTTATTGATTCTGGTTTGTCTACAGTGATCCTTCAGAGTCCAGGCAGCTCTTCCTGGGTGCCTTCCAGATGGCTACCCAGACCCTGATTAGACTCACTTGTAAGGAAGGCCCATCATCCTAAAAAATGCAAGAAGCACAAGAATATTCCATAGCGAAAAAACCTTGGTCCCAGGATTTGTAACTCATACAGGTGTAAAATACATTTCAGAAGTAGATGCTAAGTGAAGAAAACTCTTTTTATTCCTTCAATTTAAAGGATTTTTCTTGGAGCATTTAATTTTAAATATCAAGAACCTTACAGAATAATCATTAATTTTCTCTTCAAACATTGCTGGGTGTGAGTTTGTTTTTATTCCTTTTAACGCTGTGCATCTGATGTGCTAAATGCACTAAGTACCTAATAAGCTATAAATTGAAGAGAGAACAGTTTCATTATCTTTTCAGGGGCTACACTATCCATTAGCTCATTCACCAATTTCAAAATAAATAATAAACATATTTTACAAATGGGATAAATATGTTTTAAAAATAACATTTATTAATTCATAGTCCTGACATTCAGGCAATATAATCAGCCCCATAATACTTCCATGCTTTTCCCAACATAAGAAAGAAAAAGAAAGAATTCAGATTTTCACAGTTGTAAGGGTATGCATGCATGCATGTTCAATTGCTCAGTTGTGTCCAACTCTTTGCAGGCCCCTGGACTGTAACCCTCCAGGATCCTCTATCCTTGCGATTTCCCAAGCAAGAATGCTAGAGTGAGTTGCCATTCCCTTCTCCAGGGAATCTTCCTAACTCTGTGTTCTAAACCATGTCTCCTGCATTGGCAGGTGGATTCTTTGCCATTGAGCATCTGAGAAGCCCACAAGTAAGGGTATGTGTGTGCGTGCTAAGTCACTTTAGTTATGTCCAACTCTTTCTGACCTTATGGACTGTGGCCCGCCAGGCTCCTCTGCCCATGAGATTCTCCAGTCAAGAGTACTAGAGTGGGCTGCCATGCCTTCCTCCAGGGGACCTTCCAGACCCAGGGTTCTAACCTGTGTCTCTTGTGTTGTCTGCACTGGCAGACAGGTTTTCTACCACTAGTGTTACCTGGGAGGTCCAAGTTAAGAGTATAAGCCAAACTAAATTTCTATGAATATTTGTATTAGACATATGACTCAGAAAGTAAGATCTGAATAGTTTTTGGAGAAACTGAAAAGATATGGCTATATATTTGCAGGAGATCTGGTCTCATAAAGCCCAGAGTCATACAAACTGTCCTGCCTGTGGATTGAGGCTGGAAGTATTCTAACAGTGGACAGGAAGCAGGATGACTTAATCAAGGAGGAGACAGAAGGAGCGTTGCCACGGAGAAATTAAAGCTCTCAGCTACAAAGGATATTACCATGAGGTCCTAATAAACACTTTTAAGAAGATGCAAAAAGTCCTGAGTTGGGAAACTTGTGAGAAGTAATTTGATTCTGGTTAGTCCCACAGAACTCTGCGTGACTTCCCCCACAAATCAATCCACACCAGGAGCCCCCCAAAAGGACCCCCGCTGAGTATGAGTAACCACATGAAGAAACTGTCCTGTGATGTAATCAGTGATTGGAGCAAAAAAGAGGAATGTATTAAAGAGGAGAATTTACGAAAGACTGTTTAAAATGTCCTTAGAGACAAACTGAGGGGAAGAAAATACAAACCAAGAGTAGGATGGAATGAAAATATAATTGGCAAATTTCAAAAAAATAAAGGTTTTAGAATCAGAAGGGGAAGGAAACTTAATGAATTGGCTCAATGGTTGAGTAACCAAAGCCAAGAAAGAAAATCCTCTAGAATGCAAACGAGAAATGGAAATAGGTAAAAGAATCTAAAAATAATGGAAGCTAGATATAAAATTCCAATATGCACAGGGCAGGTCTTCATAGAATTGCCCATATTTACTGTCTGGAACAAGCTGAAACCAATTTTGGTTTCAAGGTTGTAGCAGCTTCATAAAATGTATTGGTCAGTTTTACTTATTTTTTTTAGTCTCTGGAATATTTTCTATAAATTACGGGTTATTTGTTCCTTGTTCCTTGAAAGTTGGTAAATTGTCTATTTTTAACCAAATGGGCATAGATAATATAGGAAATTGTAGGTGCTTGGGCACTTCACCTATAAATTAAAGTTATTTGATGATAATTTTATAGAGTTTTCATTTTTTCTTTGCTTGATGGGTTTTTTAAAATATAATTAGCATACAATATATTAGATTCAATACACAATGAATCGAAGTTTACATATACAGATGTCCCTCAGCATCCTTGGGGGATTGGCTCCAGGAACCCTTGCAAAATACCAAAATCCAAGGATGCTCGAGTCCCTTATGTAAAATAGTATAGTATTTGCATATGAGATACATATCCTTCCTTATACTTTTTCATCTCTAGATTGCTTATAATACCTAATACAAGGTAAATGTTATGTAAATAGTTGCTGACTTGCAGGATATTTAAGTTTTGTTCTTTGGAAATTTCAATTTTTTTTAATATTTCAACCCACAATTGGTTAAATCCATAAGTATAGAGGGCCAAATGTATTGTGAAATGATCACTGCAGTAAGATTAGTTGACACTCATCATGGTACACAGTCACAAGAATTTTTTTCTTCTGATGAAAACTTGCAAAATCTCTTAGCATCTTTCAAATACACAATGCAGCATTATTAACTGTATGGCAGGAGAAGAAGGATGAGATGAAATAACAAGAGGATGGTTGAGATAACAAGATGAGGATGAGATAAGATGAGGATGAGATAACAAGAGGATGAGATGGTTAGATGGCATCACCAACTCGATGGACATGAGTTTCAGCAAGTTCCAGGAGTTGATGATGGACAGGGAAACCTGGCATGCTGCAGTCCCCAGGGTCGCAAAAAGTTGGACACGACTGAGCGACTGAACTGAACTGATCGTGTTGAACATTTTATTCCCAAGACTTACTTATTTTATATTGTAAGTTTATACCTTTTAATCCTTATTTTTCTTGAGTCAATTTTCATACTTACATTTTGCTTTAAAAACTATATATTTTGGTTATTGGCATAAAATTAATACAGTTTAATGTACATTTGATAAAACTGAATACTCACTAATGATATTTTGCAAAGAGAGTAATTCACTTCTCTATGCATGGAATTTCCCAGGCAAGAATACTGAAGTGGATAGCCATTCCCTTCTCCAGGAGATCTTCCCAACCCAGGCATCGAATCCCCATCTCCTGCACTGCAGGCAGCTTCTTTGCCAACTGAACCACTAAGGAAATCCCTTAGTCTGATAAAGGCATTCAAGTAAAATACATTAGCAAGCAACACATTTAATATAGAAATATAGAACAATTTATCCTTATTTTTCTTGAGTCAATTTTCATACTTACATTTTGCTTTAAAAACTATATATTTTGGTTATTGGCATAAAATTAATACAGTTTAATGTACATTTGATAAAACTGAATACTCACTAATGATATTTTGCAAAGAGAGTAATTCACTTCTCTATGCATGGAATTTCCCAGGCAAGAATACTGAAGTGGATAGCCATTCCCTTCTCCAGGAGATCTTCCCAACCCAGGCATCGAATCCCCATCTCCTGCACTGCAGGCAGCTTCTTTGCCAACTGAACCACTAAGGAAATCCCTTAGTCTGATAAAGGCATTCAAGTAAAATACATTAGCAAGCAACACATTTAATATAGAAATATAGAACAATTTTCCTAAAGAGTGGAAATGAGACAAGGATGCCTACTATTGTCAATTTATTTATCATAACATTGTTGGAGTTCCTGGCCAATACTTCTAAGCAAGGGAAATAGATAAATAATGACAAGTTTGAAAACATAACTTTTTTTCTTATTTGCAGCTTATAAGAATATACAGATTAAAAACAGTCAAAAGAAGCTACATACAAACTAATAAAATTAGTAAATC
>SJYC01113439.1:0-10081 GCA_006408675.1 Madoqua kirkii
TCCCCTATGGATACCAGAAATTAAGGATAATACTGAAGTCACTATATGATGTTTTTTATAGAAACATATAGGAAAAAAACACTATGTTTTTTTCTATACATACATACATACCAGTGATAAAGTTTAACTTATAATTTCATCACAGTAAGAGATTAACAACATAACAAATAATAATAATTTAACAATATACTGTAATAAAAATGTGAATAAGCTATCTCAATTTTTTTTATGGTACAAATGTAATACCTTCTTCATCTCAACTAGTAGCTATCACACACTGTGGTCTTAATTTTGCAGTTAAAGGAGTGACAGCAAAACTAGTGTGAATTTTTCCTTCTTTACAATTTCTAAGATCTAAGATGTTGTTATCAGATCTTAGCAACCTCGGAATAAAATTGTTTCCTTTCTTCACTAAACAAATCTCTCACATTTGCACATAAAGGAAGAACTTTACCAGCTTCTCTCTGGTGTATCTAAATTGGCAGCATCACTACACTTGCGCTTTGGGGCCATTAAGTAAACTAAGGGTTCCTTGAGCATAAGCAATGAGATAGAAGCCAGTCTATTTGATAATCAAGACAGCTACTAAGTGAGTAAGAGGTGGAACAGAGAAGAAGGACATGAGATTTAATCATGCTACTCAGAAAGGCATGCATTTTAAAACTTATAAATTATTTCTGGATTTTTTTCATTTTATATATTCAAACTCTCGTTCACCCTTGTTGTTTAGTCGCTGTGTCCAACACTTTTGTGACCCCATAAACTGTAGCCTAACAGGCTCCTCAGTCCATAAGATTTCCCAGGCAAGAATACTGGAGTGGATTGATATTTCCTTCTTCAGGGGATCTTCCCAACCCAGGGATCGAACCTGAATCTCCTACATTCCAGGAAAATTCTTTACTGCTGAGCCACCAAGGAAGCCCTACTCAAAGACAGAACTTATTTAAAGACTGTATCTCAGGCAGAGATTCCACCAAAATACCTAAGCTGCTCTCCTCAAAATATATTGACAAGAAGAGGATTTGATGGGGAAACAGGAGGTAGGGTAATGGTAAGAGATTATTTCCTTGATTTTGTATACAAGACAAAAAGGAAAAAAAAAAAACGTGAGAATATAGCTTCTATCACTGTTAAAAGATTTATGTAAACCAAGTGCTACTTCAAAATATGTATTTACTTGGCCCACTAAACACACCTGCCCACCGTGACCTGGACATACCAGGAAGTCCTTAACCTTTTCTTCGTTCTCTTCTTCACTATCCACAGTACCACTTGAATATGGCCTCGCCCATCAGAACGAGACCCAGTATCCCCCACAGTCAGTCTCCCATCAGGAAGCTTCCACAAACTTCTTACCTTTATCAATCAAAGGGCAGACAGACTGAAAACCACAATCAAAGAAAACTAATCAAACTGATCACATGGACCACAGCCTTGTTTAACTCAATGAAATTATGAGCCATGCCCTGTAGGGCCACCCGAGATGGACGGGTCATGGTGGAGAGTTCTGACAAAACCAGGCCCACTGGAGAAGGGAATGGCAAACCACTTCAGTATTCTTGCCTTGAGAACCCCGTGAACAGTATGAAAAGGCAAAAAGATGGGACACTGAAAGATGAACTCCTCAGGTCGGTAGGTGCCCAATATGCTACTGGAGAAGAGTGGAGAAATAACTCCAGAAAGAATGAAGAGACAGAGCTAAAGTGAAAACAACTCCCAGTTGTGGATGTGACTGATGATGGAAGTAAAGCCCAATGCTGTAAAGAACAATATTGCATAAGAAAAGCTATGACAAACCTAGACAGCATATTAAAAAGCAGAGACATTTCTTCGCCAGCAAAAGTCCACCTTGTCAAAGCTATAGTTTTTTCAGTAGTCATGTACGGATATTAATAAAGGATATAACATATCACCAACTGGAAGACCAAATATTATAAAAATGTCAACTGATATTACAATTTATTGTAAACAAAATCATAATATAAAGTGAAAACAACTCCCAGTTGTGGATGTGACTGATGATGGAAGTAAAGCCCAATGCTGTAAAGAACAATATTGCATAAGAAAAGCTATGACAAACCTAGACAGCATATTAAAAAGCAGAGACATTTCTTCGCCAGCAAAAGTCCACCTTGTCAAAGCTATAGTTTTTTCAGTAGTCATGTACGGATATTAATAAAGGATATAACATATCACCAACTGGAAGACCAAATATTATAAAAATGTCAACTGATATTACAATTTATTGTAAACAAAATCATAATACCAGAAGCAATTTTGGGATTTTTTTCATTGTATTTTTTGGAGAAAACTGATGAACTGATACTAAAATTAAAGTGGAAATGCAAAGGACCAAGAAAAGCCATAATAATCATGAAGAATAAAACACAATTAGAGAAATTGCACTGCTCAATATCAAGACTTATTAGAAAGTTGCATAATTAAGAGTGTACAGAATTGGCTTTGAGATAGACCAAAGAATTAGAGGAGCATAATAGAAGGCTCAGGAACAAATTCACACATATGTGAAAAATGTATTTGTCTTAAAGTGGCTCTGCAAAGTCATTGGAAAAGGACAGTCTTTTCAATTATTTTTTAAGACTTTTAATTATAGGAGAGCATAAATAACTATGTACCATCAAGTTTGAATGCATAAAAATGAAAAACTTTTTAGAAAAATATAAGTGATAAAAAGCAGTAAGAATATTGTCAAGATCATTGAGCACTTTTAAATATACAATTGATTTTGCCTTGCTGTTATTGTAATTGGGAATTTTAAACCTATAACTCAAAAGAGAAAGAGATTTTCTCTCTTGGTATTATCTCTGTAAGGTTTTCTTTTTAACCAGTCAGGATTATAAGAGCTTCATAAATTCTTAAAATACTTTCAGCATTCATCTCACTAGTTTCTGTATGTCTTCTTTTAATCACCCTAGATAATCTGATGTCCATTCAGGTTGAAGAAGCACTGCCTTCTACAGAGTGACCTCTTTCCATTCCTTCTACACAAACCTCCCTCAGCCCAGCCCCCATCAACTTCAAAATCCCATAAGTGAAATAGGTATGTCTTTTCAACCATTTTATTCCCGTTGCCCCTTGGAATTAAATACAACTGAATAATATTATCAGATATTTTATTAATTACACCATGCAATGTGTTTCATGCTCTACACATTTTGTTTTTTCCTAAGAGAGGAAACAGGAAGACGTTGATTAAATAAAGCTCCAGGCCTGGGGCTCTTTGAAGACAAATCTGATTACCAGGTTGTGTGGAGGTTGACTTTCATTAAGTCCCAGGCATTTTCCTTTTCTTTTTAAACTCTTTTTTTATTACAAAAACTTTCAGACATTTACAGAGTCAGACACAATAGTATATTTAACACTTACAAATCCATTATCCAGCTTCAGCGTTAATCAACTCGTGGCCAATCTTGCTTCATCTACACACACTTGCTCCTATTCTTCCTCCTCATACTGTTTTATATAAATCTGATTACAGGTTGTGTGGAGGTTGACTTTCATTAAGTCCCAGGCATTTTCCTTTTCTTTTTAAACTCTTTTTTTATTACAAAAACTTTCAGACATTTACAGAGTCAGACACAATAGTATATTTAACACTTACAAATCCATTATCCAGCTTCAGCGTTAATCAACTCGTGGCCAATCTTGCTTCATCTACACACACTTGCTCCTATTCTTCCTCCTCATACTGTTTTATATATAAAGTTTAATTATTTATTTTTAAACAATTTCCAGCTTTATAGATATGTAATGATGTATAACATTATTAAAGTGAACAATATGATAATTTTAGATGCATATTTTTTTGTAAAAGAATGATCACAGTAAAGTTAGTTAATACATTCATCACTTCACATAATTATGACTTTTGAGTGTTTGGTGAGAATATCTGAGTTCTACCCTCTTAGCAACCTTTAAGTATATGATACAATATTGTTAACTGTAGTCACCTTGCTCTTTATTATCCCCACAACTTATTCATCTTATAACTGGAAGTTTGTATCCTTTGAACATCACTTCCCCAATTCCCTCAACCCCCAGCCCCTGACTGCTACTATTCTACTCTCAATTTCTGTGAATTTGGCTTTTTCAGATTCCACATATAAATGAGATTTTATAGCATTTGTCTTTTTCATTTCCTGACATTGAACTTAGCATAATTCCCTCCAAGTCCATCCATATTGCCACAAATAGAAGGATTTCCTTCTTTCGGTGGCTGACAATATTACATTGAGTGTCTGTATTACACCATTTTCTCCATTCATCCATCCATGGACTCTTGGGTTGTTTCCATATCCTGGTGATTGTGAATAATGCACATAGTGCTGCTGTGAATGCAAGAGTGGGCTTCCCAGATGGCTGAGCGGTAAAGAATCTGCCTGCCAGTGCAGGAGACAGAGGAGGTATGGGTTCGATCCCTGGTCAGGAAGATTCCCCAGAGGAGGAAATGGCAACCCATTCCAGTGTTCTTGCCTGGGAAATCCCATGGACAGAGGAGCCTGGCAGGCTACAATACGTGTGGTGGCAAAGAGTCGGACACAACTTAGTGACTGAGCATGAACATAACAGTGCATATATCTATTTGAAATAGTGATTTTATCTCCTTGCATATACTCAGAAGTGGATAGTTGGGTTCTAAAAATATATGGAACCACAAAAGACCCCAAATAGTCAAAGCAATCTTGAGAAAGAGAAACAAAGCTGCAGACATCATACTTTTCAATGTCAAACCATATCACAAAACTATAGTAATAAGAGCAGCATGTTACTGGCATAAAAACATATACATAGACCACTGAAACAGAACTGAGAATCCAGAAATAAACTCGTGCATTTACAGTCGACTAATATCTTACAAGGGAAACAAGAATACTCAGTGATAGATCATGTAGACAAAACTGGATATCCACATGCAAAGAAAGAAGTTGTACTCCTGTCTCACACTGCTTACAAAAAATAACTAGAAATGGAATTTAAAAACAAAACAAAACAAAAAACCGCATAAGAAAACACAGGGAAAAACCTCCTTGACGTTAGTCTTGGCAATAATTCTCTTGGATAGAACAGCAGAAGCTCAGTCAACAAAATAAAATATAAACAAGTGAGACTACATGTAAACTAAAACTTTCTGCACAGAAAAAGCAGAAATTGACAAAATTAAAATGCTACTTGCTGCTGCTGCTAAGTTGCTTCAGTCGTGTCCAACTCTGTGCGACCCCACAGACAGCAGCTCACCAGGCTCCCCAGTCCCTGGGATTCTCCAGGCAAGAACACTGGAGTGGGTTGCCATTGCAAATGCTACCTAGGAAACAGGAAAATATTTGCAAACCATCTGTATGATAAAGGTTTAATATTCAAAATACATAAATTTATACAACTCAATAGAAAAAAAACAAACAACCCAGTTTAAAAAAGGAGCAAAGTACTTGAATAGACATTTTTTCCAAAGAAGACACAAATGGCCAAGGACTAAATGAAAAGATCTCAACCTCACTAATCATCAGCAAAGTGCAAATGAAAACCACAATGACTTATCACCTCACACATGCTTGAATAGCTGTTTTCAAAAGGATGAGATAAATGTGGAGAAAAGGAGTGTGGGAATGTAAATGGGTACAGACACCATGGAAAACGTGGAATATCCTCAAATAATTAAAAATAGAACTGCCAGGCATTTTCAAAAGTGAGTTTGTTGGGTGAAAATCCATAGAAAGTCCATAGTCTATGTAGGTTTGTAAACCTACATCAAAGGGGAACTGCGGATGCAGTGCTCCACCTTTAGTAAAGCTGTCACTTTTTGCAGCACCCAGGAGTCTCCAGGACTTCCTAGGTGGCTCAGTGGTAAAGAACCACCTGTCAATGCAGGAGACTCAGGTTCAATCCCTGGGTCGAGAAGGTCACCTGGAGAAGGAAATGGCAACCCACTCCAGTATTCTTGCCTGGGAAATCTCATGATCAGAGGAGCCTGGCAGGCCACAGTTCATGGGATTACAAAGAGTCCAACATAACTAAGTGACTAAACAACAGCAGAATCATCCATGAGAAAGTGATAGTGGTATGTGGCCATCTAAAATCCCCAAATGATCTTCCAGAAGGAAAGGCCCAGGGTGAGCATTTTCTGCACTGGATCCAGCATCCATCAGCCACAGAAAGGTGAGTTTTGCCCCTTTTCTAAAATGACCACACTTGCCTCTGTTTATAGAAAAGAGAGATGGCTTGTAGTCATCAAGTGAACACATCGACAAAACAAAGGGTGTCAAGAGAACAGTGAGTTCAGAAAATAAAATCAAAACAGTTTCTGTGGCAGATATTAATGATTCTTCTCATCGATCCCCTTAGGTCTTTGAACTATTTTGGGGTGCCCCTTTCTCCCTCTTTCTTGCTTTATAAGGTCTCACCTGAGACTCTTCCTTGGTTTTCTGGAGCTACTTTGCCTGAAAGTATACAAGTCAAAGGACTTTAGGGTTTATGGTGGTGACCTGGAGAGAGGGGGACTCCCCACCCACCTTCGCTACCAACTCCCTGAAGCCTGCAGCCCAGTGACTGGTATGAGAGTATGAGATGCTAAGAAACTAAAAGGAGATCAACTACAGCACATAATTTATACCCAAGATCCCCTCTGTGGAATCAGGCTGAGGCTGGAGTTTGACTTGTAAATATCATCTTGCTTGGGTTCTTCCTCCTTCCTTTTTCCTGTTCTGTTTTTCTCACCCCTACTGGTTTTGCTTGGTAACACATTCTGCATGAATTGTTTGCATACATTTTCCTCTCGCAGTTTGCTTCTGGAGAACTCAGCCTAGGAAAGTTTCTGACAGAAGCTTACACGTGTACAGAAATTGATATAAACACAATAGTCAACTCATATTCAGTCCACTGATAGTCATGAGTGCCTATTAAGTGAAAGCTCTGTGCTCTGCATTATACAGAGTAGTGCTGACTCAATATACCCTCAAGGAATTTTGAGAGTAGTGATGAACACAGGACAGGAACACAGATTATTACAACATAAAGTATCAAGTAGGATTCCAGAGTCTTGATGGCCTGGATATTCCACATCCTTCCACATCCCCATTTCTCTTTCCAGTTTCCCACTGATGTGAGTCAGCTGGGGAATAATATTAAAAAAAATATGTAATAGCAATGGAAAATAGTGGAGATTCACACCACAGGATTGAAATTACAGTTGAGAGCGAAAGAGAGCAGTCATTTGCCACAAGCAAGGTCACGTCCTCCTAGGCAGGAAGGACATGGAGCCAATTCCACACCCATCCCTCCTAGCTTTTCACCAGTATCACAGTGTCTTGTGGATAATTTTCCAGGCTGGGAAACAAAGAGAGAAGAGGAACAAAGTCATGTAGCAAAACTCGCCAGGACAAGGGTCTTCTCTCACATACAACCAGGGACACAGCATGGCTTTGACTGATAGGACGGACATGAAGAAGAATCTCTTCATGGAAGGAATTACAAGATTCCTTCCACAGTCTCTACGGAGATCCTTCTTCATTAGCAACATCTAACACACTTGAACATCTAACATTGTCAGCATCTAACTTCTATAAAGTGGATAAAATAGAGAAATATCACTATGTATGACAATTTTCAGGCAGTTAATACAGGTAACCAAACTGAGCACTCCGTTTGTGTCCCACAAAGGGGTCACAGGGAGACAGAATCTCTGAGAGGAAAAGAACACACTTCAAAAACAGAACCAAACAAGCACAACACTTCCTTGTGTTCTGAAGGCTTATGTTCTCATCTTGCTTGGGTTGAAGGTGGTAAATATACACATATTGCTTCATTCGTGACATTGGTGGAGAAATACAGGTTTGCTTTTTAAAATAAAGCAATCATAAGAGGGCTTGAAATAGCATTAGTGAAAGTGAAGGTTTCTCAGTCATGTCCTACTCTTTGCAACTCCAAGGACTATACAGTTCATGGACTTCTCCAGGCCAATACTGGAGTGGGTAGCCTTTCCATTCTCCAGGGGATCTTCCTAACCCAGGAATAGAACCCAGGTCTCCCACATTATAGGTGGATTCTTTATCAGCTGAGCCATCAGGGAAGCCCAAGAATACTGGAGTGAGTAGGCTTTCCCTTCTCCAGTGGATCTTCCCAACCCAGGAATCAAACCCAGGTCTCCCACATTGCAGGCAGTTTCTTTACCAGCTGAGCTACCAGTGAAATAAGCGTAATCACTTCCGAAACAATACAAAAGCCGGAAAAGAGTTAATGCTGTGCTGTGCTGTGCTTAGTCACTCAGTTGTGTCCAACTCTTTGCGACCCATGGACTGTAGTCCACCAGGCTCCCCTGTCCATGGCATTTTCCAGGCAAGAAAACTGGAGTGGGCTGCTGTTCCTTCTCCAAAATGAACGAATGTATGGATAAAGAAGATGTAGTATGTACATAAATGAAATACTATTCAGCCATAAAACAGAATGAAATAATGCCACTTGTAGCAACATGCATAGGCCTAGAGATTATCATGTTAAATGAGGTAAGCCAGGTGGTCAGAGACAAATATTATATCACTTATATCAGAATCTAAAAAGATAATACAAGGAACTTATACACAAAACAGAAATAAAACCACAGACATGAAAAACAAACTTATGGTTACGAAGGGGGAGAACTGGTGGAGAGATAAATTAGGAGTTTGGTATTAACATATATATACTACTATATAACCAACATATAAAACAGCATATAAATATAAGACTCAGCAAAAAAAAAGTTTCCTAAATAGAGATTTATAGGCCATAGTCTGAGGCAGCATAAGCATACTGAAACAAAGCAGAAGACCTACTGTACAGCACAAGGAACTACATTTGGTATTTTGTAATAACCTATAAGGGAAAAGAATCTGAAAAACAATATATCCATGTATGTGACCAAATCATTTTATTGTACACCTAAAACTCACTCAATATTGTAACACCACAACATTTTATTTAAAAAGTTCAATCAACAAGGCTTAAAATAACACAGCAAGAATGAAGTCAATGCATCCATTATCCATTATAAGTGTGAATGGAGTATGAAAACAAAACTATCAAAGCTTAAAATAAAACAGCAGATGAGATTGTACCAGGAAAATGTAAGCAAAATGCGAGTTATAGTGGCCACATTATAATAATAAAGTGGAATTCAAGGTACAAGGCAGAAAGTTGGGGCATTACAAAATACTGAAATACATACTCCACAATGATGCTGAACTTATGAACCCTTAGAAAGTCCCTCAGAATTTGCTGTGACAAGGAGATCATAAATAATAACATAAGATAAAGTGTACATAAATTGAGTTTAATTGCACATTTTTTATATTGTACACAAAATGTTGATTATGTGGTGATGTTGCTTTAGTCACTCAGTCATGTCCAACTCTTTGCAACCCCATGGACTGTAGCCTGCCAGGCTCCTCTGCCCATGGGATTTCCCAGATAGGAGTTATTGAAGTGGGTTGCCGTTTCCTTCTACAGGGGATCTTCCCAACCCAGGGATCAAACCCAGACCTCTCTCATTGCAGGCTGTCTCTTGCATAGCAGGCACATTCTTTACTGACTAAGCCACCAGGGAAGCCCACTGATTATTTAGGAAAAAAGAAAGAAAGAAGAAAGTGAAGTCGCTCAGCCGTGTCCGATTCTTTGCAACCCCATGAACTGTAGCCTACCAGGTTATGACCCAGAGATTGAACCCAGGTCTCTCACATTGTAGGCAGACACTTTACCATCTGAGCCACCAGGGAAGTCACTGATTATTTAAAACTCAGCAAAAAAGAGTTTCCTAAATAGAGATTTATAGGCCATAGACACTAAGCATGCTACAACAAAATAGGAAATTACTGGCAAAAAAACAGCAGTTTTTTTTTTAATTGAAAAATCACTCTTTTAAATAACTTGTTTCTAAGAGAAAAACCAAATTTGAAATAAAAATTATTAATAAATTCATAATTGATGACAATAAAAACATAGCATTGCAAAATCTATAACTTATATAGGTGAAGGAGATCCCTCATTTTAAAGGTCTTTCATTATTAAGTAAGAAAGACTGAGAATAAATAAA